>UYYA01000174.1:0-96037 GCA_900624975.1 Angiostrongylus costaricensis | reverse complement strand
CACACCATGCGGGTCCTTTGTTTCGCACGTCTCTCAGCTATTTCTATCGATCTTTTTGCCACAGCAATCACCCGTCAGCGGGGTTGATCTGGGGAGCGCTGAGAGCTGAGGGACGTGCTAAACAAAGGACCCGCATGGTGTGGTGGTGAACGCGTTACTCCCCGGAAAGGATAATAGCGCGTTCGTTCCCCACCATAGACACCTGCGGTCCAGAGTTTTGCAAATATCTCAGCAACGTTGTGGTTGTATTACACTCTGTAATGTTTGTGTAATATGCTTCACTAAGGCTAGATACTTTATGCTTATTTTTATTTCTTCTTATGTAGTGTGAACTACTTGTACCCTACAAGGAGTTGGTCTAATAGTGTCTTTTTCCACTGAACGAGAGGAATTTTGACTTCTCAATTATTGGTCCAGCTTTCAGGCAGATACATGTTTGTGTTGCGAAGCTAACGGTTCGTCACCACCTCCACTGGATCAGTAGTGTAAACTCTTGCAGGCAGAGAAGTTCGAAATTGATAAATACGTCGTTTTCGTTCTTAGCATTCGCGAGGTTGTTATACGACACAGGTTTACTTCCGTACAAAAGCACATCCAGTACAACGGTAGCTGACGCCTCGGGGTATCGTCTTCTGCAGAGCCGTATTTTATGTGCAGGTAGAGTAGTAGATGTATACTATATAACAACCTCGCGATTGCTAAGAAAGAAAACGACTCATTTATAATCCAATGTCGAGGTTAAGAGAAAGTCGATCCTGAGGACTTCAAAATTAATTTTATGATCATCTGATGTCCGTGTGAACTACGTTTTCCGTATCTTCACGGATCAGGGATACATATTTGGAAACTTGGATGGACTGTCTTCACTAGTATTGCAGGTCCCAATGCATCTTCCCTTCGTTTTTCTCTTCCGTAGTCGTTATCTATGGTGGTAGTTTACTTCGAATATAGTGACGTCAACTACGCACGTTCCGTTGTGTTATTCGTTTCCGTCTGCGAATGCAGTAAGTCATGATGATATCCGTCCACCTTTCAGGTGGTCGTCCGAAAGAGTGTTTGCGTCCTCTCTGAGTCCACTCCATTTTTTTGTACACCTCTCATCTTTTCTTATTACATGACAGGCCTGTCCTCGTTTCGCAAACCCAGTCCAACGTTCTTCCCGGTCTATTGAGCTCTTTGAACGTCGTCGCTCTTTCGCTGATACTCTTCGGAAGGATAAGATCGTCACCAAAGCGGTAATTTCACAAAATGTTGCCATCAAAACATGTGCCGTTGTCGTTCCATTCGAGATATCTTCACCGAAATCTCGAAGTAATTATCGACTTCCTTAGAGAATATATCTGTAGCATTTCTTGCATTTATCTGGTTAGACTTTTACGTCTGTTTGTTTTTTGCTACCTTTTTCCTTCTTAGACCATTAATAGGGTTTATTCTTTCTCTTCTTGTTTGTTTGCTTATTCGCTAATGAGTTCCCACATACTGAAGTTTGTCAGTAAAATCGCTTAATAGTTCTTGATAATGTAGCCATTTGTTACCACGTTGCCGTTTATAAGCGTTAAGTTTGTGAGTGTTGAATTTAGTACAGTTTATGTATCATGTTTAGGTTGCGTAGTATTCAATGATGAAATCTGAATATTGTCGTGGGTTATGCAAGGGCTTTGTTTGGGTAGACTCACGTCCAGTGCTTTTAGATCTGTTTCTGTTCGGTTATCGTTAAGGGAATGCGTTCTACTCGCCTACAAAGTTGTTCTGTTCTTTCATCTTTGTGTTAGATGGATGATTCAACACGGTTTAGGTAAAAATGGATAAATTTGGTTTAAGGAAGAGCGTCTATTTGGTAATATCCCAGCCCAAAGTGATGTTACCTCTGCAAGAAAGTGTTTGACCAAAGGACCCCATGGAAGGATTTCTATGCTCGGCAGAATCTGACAATCCAACAAATATTTAGAAATTTGACTGACTGATACTTTGGGGTCTTCTGCTGAAAGTAAAATGACCTTTGCGCCTAATACGGTTTTTTCGCCTCAAAATATAGGTTCTGATGTTGTTTGCAAAATTTATAACTTTTATTGGTGCAATCAGGAACAGACAAGAATAACGAAATATTATTGGAAGTCCTTATTGTCGTTGTAGATGCTCCTCCCTCCTACTTGGCCGCTTTTTTTTTTCAACGATTCTCTTCGCTGTACCATTGGTCCGCGTTTCTCTTAAAGTAAAATTACATGGTAGATTGATCATCTATTCAAAAGAGAAGCCAATGCCATTTCTATTTCACTGTAATTTGCTTATAGGATTAAATTGGAATCTACGAAACTAGTAGGCAGCTACCGGGGAGCAGCTGTTTCGCTTCGGATAATTGCTTGTTTAGAGTGCCCAAATTGTTCGGTGTACAGTGTAGCTTCAATTTCGGAAGTAGTGATCCAACTAGTACGACATTACACGCATTCTGTTCGAATTGACGGAATGTTCAGAAATACTGGCGGGGATACATTTCTGGAACATCAGGCTCCACATCGTGTTAGGATTGGTTACTTTCGTTAAAAGTCCTATAGAACTAGGAAACTGGAAGCACAGAGAAGAGGGTCGCTTTACCACACTTGTACTCACTCATCCTAGAACATTGTTTTCATACGAATTGTCATATCGGATGTATCTAATAGAAAAGCTTGTAAACGGAACCTTGCCGAAAGACGGCTCAGCTAGAATACTTGACCAGCCACGGCCGGCGAATCCAGGTCTGAAGTTTCCCCGTCCAGACACCAGACCCGCCCCTCCTGACGGAATCCATTTCACCGACCTCGTGAAGAAGTCACCTGCAGAGTAAGGAATCAGAGCAAAAATCCATTTAATGTCGTCAGATAGTTTGCGACCAGTTATAGGAGGTGCATATGAAAGTCCTAATTTAGAAAATGTGGACCAAATCCATTTACTCAATTAGGTCGATCTACGTATGATTTTGTTTACTCCAAGCATTCCATCGATGAATTGGATAAGTGTTGGCTTTCCTGGAACGACTACAATGGATCACACTTTCAGTTACACTTTTGCAAAATAACCTTTGCAGCAGCGTCAGTATCGTACTAACTTCCCATTCTTCTATAGATCGGAAGTATGAGAAACACGAATTAATCACTGCTTAATCAAAATCCAAGGACTTGGAGTGCCCATGGAAATTTTGGCCAACACACAAGTGCTTTCCTCCTCACTGTGAATTATATGGCGTTCAGTTTAAGATTCAATTTTGACTGCACGAATAGATCTTCAACGAAATGCGACCGTTCAACCTGTTTCATACCTCAGCTCGGCCTTCTACATTTCAGTGGCCTACATGAGTTTTCCCTGTCTAGATCCAATTAACACTTTCGCGACAAATCTGATATTTTGGAAACAGAAAGTGACAGTAAGTATTGGAGAAGTTGAGAACTTTGCATGCTTATAGAAGAGATCCCACCTTGCTCTCTTAAAGTTGTGCACAATTTTTATAGATTTTTTATTTTATAGTTCCCGGGAAATATCGGGTGAAAAATTAGATCACTAGAACTTCCCACTTAAGCGCAGCTACAAATTGCAACGATACATTGTGAGAACGCCGTCATGTCTTACTGGACGGAATCCCGCTTCTATAGTTTTATTCGGTTTCGAATCATGAGGCTTGGTACAAAAAAAGGAATAACAAGAAAGACGTTTCATCATCCTAGAAGAACGAAAATTTCCTACTAGTAGAATAAGGAATCTGATTGTCTGCAGATTCTAATGGCTTCTGTTTTACTTAATAAAGTTTAATATAAGCTAAAATATTTTTGTTAAGAATTTAGCCGTTTTCTTCGGGCCATTTGACTCCGAGTGAGGTCAAGTCATCTTGTATGTGCTAAATATGGGTCATTGCAATGACATCTATGCTTTCAATTGCCTACGACTCACTTTGATCCTTGGCCCGAACGCCATTGATTCTTCCTTTTAGAGTTCGTACATAGAAAGTATCAGCGAAATAAAGGTCTGTAATTCGATTATTCATGATTTTATATCGCAACCCAGATGCTA
Organism: Angiostrongylus costaricensis; assembly: GCA_900624975.1. NCBI lineage: Eukaryota > Metazoa > Nematoda > Chromadorea > Rhabditida > Metastrongylidae > Angiostrongylus > Angiostrongylus costaricensis. Next base: position 91,996 of record UYYA01000174.1, on the reverse strand, counting down.
CTGCGTAGTTTACGACCACTGCAGCTCGTAAATAGATTTAGGGTTTAATTGAACTGTATATACCTATGTACATACAGTGCAGTCAAAGAAGAATTAACTAGTGAATTAGAGAAAATTGTAGAACGGCCAGCAGGAAATTTCTTGCAGAGGTCGTTTTTTAGCCCTTACGAGACGGCATGAGTTCTACAGTAACCATAGGCTGCACAAATGAGGGCCGATTTCTACTTTAAATCTGCATATCTCAGTTCATAGCGAATTTTGCCAATTGCAATAAAAATGCAAGTCCTTGCCTACAGGATGAAAGTTCTCTTATATTACCATGACAAAATTCAGATCTTCTATAACTCGTGGTAGATATCCCTTCCACTTTTTTCCAATAAAGCTCATATTTCGAACACAAAAGGAAATGAACAAGCGGGATTTCGTCTAGGATGACGCGATGCTGTTCCCAATATATCATCCTTGTTTGGGGCTGCCGCTCTTTCATTGGAAATCTTAAAGGGTCAGATTTCACCATCATTTCCTTGGAAATTGTAGTTCTAAGCATATACAATTTTGAAAGGACACTGTGTTTAAAAATGTATGCAATCACAGCGCTAATGAGATATTGACAAAACTCCGGACCCCAGGTGTCTGGGTAATAGCGTGTTCCGTCCACCACGGACACCTGCGGTCCCGAGTTTTGCAAATATCTCGGCTTCACTACGGTCATATATCACACCCTGTCGTGAAAAAGTATAGTAGGCGGAAAACAAAAGGTTAACAATGTATGCAATACAGCCACAACGTTGCTGAGATATTTGCAAAACTCTGGACCGCAGGTGTCTATGGTGGGGAACGAACGCGCTATTATCCTTTCCGGGGAGTAACGCGTTCACCACCACACCATGCGGGTCCTTTGTTTCGCACGTCTCTCAGCTATTTCTATCGATCTTTTTGCCACAGCAATCACCCGTCAGCGGAGTTGATCTGGGGAGCGCAAATCGGCATAGAACCCAGTTAAGCTATGGCTGTAGTTGAAATCACAATGCTTAACGTTAACGTTTATATCTATATATATCTCAGCAACGTTGTGGTTGTATTTCGCTTAGTAACCTGCCGTGAAAATTACAGAAGGCAGAAAACAAAACGTTAAACAAACAATGTGCTGAGAGACGTGCGAAACAAAGGACCCGCATGGTGTGGTGGTGAACGTGTTACTCCCCGGAAAGGGCATGCAATATTTTTTTTCTGTTAGCAAAAAATCAGCTTCGCCGCGAAAGGATAAAGGCTGTTCTTGCTCACACAACCGAGAACGAAACAGAACCGAAAGTAACCGAAGCGATCTTGATCATCGTTCTGTCGTTCCAAACTCTCTCCCAGTGACTTGGTCCTACCATATGCTTGCGCTATGCTGAAATAAAAGTGGACTTACTGTTCCAATCGGCTGTAATTGACGCTATGAAAGCGAACAGAAATCCAAGGATGGCGTGCATGTGCATTTTGCACCTGAAATCGTCGATTATGAATTAAAACGAAGTTGTCGGTTCGTTGCGGCACCAAGGGAGAGATTACGATTTGTCCATGGGAAATGTTCTCGTCACAATTATTACACTGAATCGCAGTTTGAGCTGGTGTCCACGGTAGGACATTCTACAACACAGCACCTAATGAGGTCTTCATAGTGAATGTCAGTGGAGGAGTGCTCATTGTAGTCATGATGAAAATCGTTAGAGCAATAGCTCAATCCTACTCCAGAAGTCGAAGTCAGGACAAATTCTAGCCAATGGTACTGCCTTATTATGAGTTCTTCGTGAATATCATATAGGAACAGCAGTCGTAAGATGGGATAGAGTATGACTGATGGAAAGTGGGACCGTCAGACGAATGATGTCGATGGGCGGACGAGAGCGTTCCATTTCAACCGTTTAATCCGTTTAAATAGCTTCGATCATGGCGTGTGTGTGTGTGTGTGTGTGTGTGTGTGTGTGTGTGTGTGTGTGTGTGTGTGTGTGTGTGTGTGTATGCATTTAGTACTGAAAAGCTACTAATTAGTTTTCGAATCAAAGTGAATCCCACGAGAAAATAGATAATTAAATTTAATGTTTGTTCTGTAACTAGCCGAAAGTTTCCTTCACTCGTTCATCTACAAGCCCTTTCAGCGTCTTCAATGCCAAGAGAAGAGGTGCCCACGCATGTCAACTATGCTGTACTTGGCCATCTTCGTTGTTTCTGATTGTTCTTTGTTTGTATTGGTAAAGGTGATATGTCTCATACGTAACAACGACGATGAGCTCAAAAGATCCATCTGTGCAACAGTCTTACATGGAAGTTCTTTTTTCATTTCTTTGTAATTTCTATCTTTTTTTCGAGAATAAAAAGCTCACTTTCAAGAAAGAAGAAACATTACCGGTGGGCGTGAGAGTGCGCTTACTTCATAGCCCATTCAATGTTGGCATAGAACACCATAACAAACGGCATATTAAATATATCATGCCTCAACAGCGGTAAGGAGAACAGAGACCATGCTCCACCTCGTAGGTTCTCTATGCTATCATGTTGTTATCTTCAGATCGCTGTTATCTCCATGAACACTATTCCGTGTTGTTTAGCGTTTACCTGGACAATCTGAAAAATCATGTTGATTATTCACGCTGAGGTTAAATGATGGTCGATTTGTAAAAAGTTATCTCAGCTTTGCAAACATCATTTCGACTTAATCCGTTCAATCGTGGCGTCACGATTCTTCTGTTCTCAAGAAGAAAGTGCCGAGTGGCTAACGAGAAGGAGAACAGGATCTATCCACTGTGAACAAACGTTTTAGTGAACTATCAATACTGATGGTGCATACTTGACACCCCCACACTGCCATTTTCCGTGCTCAAGCACACTTCAGTACGAGATTGCATTTCCTGCCAACAGCACACGGGTATCGAAAGTCCACACACAATTTTTTTTGAGTTGCATGCTAACTGCTTCGTACAACGCATGTGAATCCCAGTGATATGATGAAGTTGTTTTTTAAGAGAATTTTCTCTAAAGCCATTCAAGTTAAGACCTTTGCTTAGGTCTCAAGGTTCACCTTTGACTTGTTATAGTGCTATTGAAATATCTTCTGAAACAAAATTAGATCACCCAAAATGGAACCATATTTCATAGTTTTGGTCTTGGATGGACAAAATTCACTTTCATCGAGTACAGACCTTAACCAAACCATGAATTCAGTTGTACAGTGAGAAAAGTGAACGGCTGATGGACGAATGGAGCAATTCATTAAGCAAAGCGAATGATCAGACGTCACGGAAACGATGCACTAAATCCACATGTACAATATTTATGGCGGAGCAAATGAGTAAAAATATTTTGATACCTGTTGCAATGATCAACCTTCTGTGAATGCTGCAGGTGACAATATATTGCCCATTCGTGTCGTTCCTTTACACCCGTTAATCATAGTAATGGCATACTCTTAGCATTCCGATAAATGGGAGTACCATTGCGTAATCTATTAACACACTCCAGACTCGTGGCGTTTGGCGTCACTACTGCTTGGGACGATGCCCATCCAGCAAACGTTATGGGCGTGTTGATTTTCCGAAAATAGGTGACAGTTTCTTGATAACAAGTGGACTTTAGGGGCTGTGAATATGAAGCGATTTTAGAAAAGCCTTTTCTCTGTCGTTTTATGGGTATAAATGGTATATATGCTCCTAAAGTTATTTAGTGCATGTTATTGAAGTCCTCCCCCAACTGTTCACCGCCTCATCGTGGGTAGTGGCCGTCCAAGTATCCAAGTAAGTATTGAAGTCCATAATACAAATACATTGTCGTCAGCATTCCGAAGTGTTTTAATACTACAGTGTTTCGACTTATATTCACTGGCTATTCTTTTCTCATGGAAATGGTGCGATTTGAAATACAACTATAAGACTGCTGAGTTATGAGCCTCGGAATCTGAACTGGGCTTCGAACCTGCGATTACCCTTACCACGGGCTGACACAGGGTGTCCACCACACCAATCGAGTTGCCAATAACCTTTTTGTCTTTCTTTATGAGCGTGATGACACCTCGCGGACTTCCACTAATCGAGCACACTTCCAAGCTTAGGAGATGCTAGTTGTGACATTCTTTCTAGTCTTGGACCTGATTATGAAACTGAAAATGCCGCACTAAAACTTTCCCATTATAATTTTAACATCGTGGTGTGAGACTACACTAGTAACCCGGTGCTTTTCCAGCACTCATATTATTGTCTTGTATTATTCTTATACTACATTATATTCCCGCAAACAAGGCTCCAAGACTATTTAGATACACTTTCTCAAATACCAGCTCCAGCTTGTTTTCAATCCTGCACTGCTGTAGGTCTTCCTGCAACGATCCTGTGAAGCCAACATTCATTACCAAGTGTGGCGTATATCAATCGAATCTACCTTCAGTTTCTTCTCTGCTTAAGCAACTGCTTTGTGATGGCGGAGATAAGACTGAGAATTTTTGTGGGGCTCTGGAGAATTAAAGCGTGATTGGAACAGCTTTATTGAACCATTCCACGCGTAGTTCGTAGTTTTCAGTTTAGTCTTTCTCGATATAGAAGTCACCCATGTGTGGAATGTGCTCTTCATAAACGAGTGTTTTCCTTCTCCGAACATGACAGATGTTCTTCTCCATATTGTAGACCGAATCCATTACATGACATGGAGCTGCAAACGTATCAGAGAAGCACCATTCTTCATTTATAACTATGTGATTGATCTCTGCATGAGCTGCAGATGTTACGTCATGACCACGACCAGCAGCGATTTTCCTTCTGAACGAACGAATTTCAACGCAGCAATGCTGTTACGAACACGAGACTAAAGGTGTGATTTCCTTCCATTATTGTAATTTTTCATACCATACATCCACTTTTGCCTTGCCATACCACTTCCTATCTTGACACTCCTTACCCTTCTCAACGGTTTACAACCTCATCGTGACTCTGAGGTGTTCCTGGCTGTCGGGCTGCGATGTACAGCGGGGAGATTCATCCCCCCAGCAGGTTCTCGCAACCTGAGAAGAAGCCTGCCGTTCCCATCCGGAAGAACAGTAAAGAGAAAACTAATACCAGGCCTCACCACTGTCCTCAAACTAGTCGCATTGTGGCAAATCTACCTCTAATCCACGAGGGCGGCGGCTGCCTGTGGTGGTGACGACCACAGACATACGAACAGACTTTGGCCAGGGTGTCCTCAGGACTCCAGGGAACTACAATGGCTAAACCAGCAAATATCCGAAAAGTGGGAATTACGCTGGGACCTGCACAACCAGTGGATACAGGATACCTAAGTATCCTGACGACCTGGAAACGAAATTTTAAGGACTTTTCCCTGAGTATCACTTTGTCGCCACGGACCTCCACATGAGGGATCTTGGGCCGGTTAGTCGCGAGGGATGGTGGTGCGTCCTCAGGTGGCACACAGGATGTTAATTAAGGACCAAAGGACCAAAGGCGACCCTTGCTTTCCTAAGAACCAGGTGGATTTAGGAGATGGAATCTCCGTTTCTACTGCTCCGATTTGGCACATATTCTTGCATTTGCGAGGGCGTATTCATGCAAAGGTGCATCGGCTGTTCTCGTTTATGCAAATTGTATTCTACGAGTCAATTCGGCGAAAAGCCTGCAATCAAGTAATAGGGAAATATATTGGAAGCGATTAGGAGTCGTCTCCAAAAAATAAGCTCCATGTCCACTCTGGGAGAGTCTGGCAAGCTAGCCGTGACTATATGTAGCCCCCACGTTCAGAGTCCAGCAAGCTGTACGTGGGTGTCAAAAAGCTAAACACACTTAAAACGGGCTTCTTTCTCCTGACACCAAAAGAGCCCCGATTCTGTAGTGTTGAGTAGGACGAGTACGAAGAGATGGCTAAAATCTCAGAGCCATTCTATGCTGCATAAATCGCAAAGCACTAAGGTGACGATCTGTGCTAATCTAAAGTGACCGACAATGCGCGCATACTTGCATCTGAATCCTCAATAGAAGACTTGATCATGCAAGCAAATAAGGTATATATAACGTCATCGGCCTGGCCGAGACGAGACGACGCCACCCATTCAACGCCGTCTATCGCACCGAAAAAGAACTGTTCCTCGGAGTAGCGACAGTAGAGGAGCCGGCAGCGTCGACGTTCTCGTCAACACGAGTTCGGCTATGAATATCGATTCATTCGAACAACTAACAACCCGAATCGGACGTTTACGATTAAAAAGATGTGGAATAGTACCGGCGTTGACAACCTACGCACCGACGTCAAGCTGTGACGAAGAGGAAGCGGAAGCTTCTATATAGATTTTAGAGGTGAAGTTTTAATAAGAAGTCCATGCATTCCTAAATGTCATCATTGGAGATTTTAATGCTAAGATTGGGCTCAGAAGAACGTCTGAAGAACGCCTCATTGTAAGCCACGGATTAGAAAGAAACGAACAGGGTCAGCGGTTGTCTGAGTTTATCATGACGACCAAGACCATTCATAGTAACTCGCAATTCCGAAAGCCCCACCGTCAACGCTGGACGTGGGAGTCTCCCAGTGGAGAGTACGATAACGAAATAGACCACATTATAGTGAATCGAAGATTTTGCCTAACCGATGTCGCTGTTGTCCCAAAATTCTACACTGGACCAGACCATCGCTTCCTTCGTGCAAGATTCTATTTCTCGCGGAAAAGGAGAAAAAGGCGCTAAATTCAAAAACCGAAGTCCCAGAACCACCACAAACTGGGGCTTATTCAATTCATTAGCCGGCTATTGAGAAGATGCCGTTGTCGATAACATCGACGAAGAATACGATTGGCTCATTCAACATCTTCACCTTAGCGCTATGAAAGCAGAGAGTTCGAAAATCATCAAGAGACGTTTGTCTCCAGAAACACTCGAATTGATACGCCAGCGTGGAATCGCACTGGCTGCAGGCAACCGCGATCTAACGTCCGAACTTGCAACGTCGAAGCTGCAGAGGCTGGAGAAAGCATTCGAGAAGCCCACAGAAGCTTCGCCAACTCCAAAACCAAGACGATTGCACTCCGACGCCCAGACGGAGTAGTTACAGCACCCAGAAAGGCAGTGCAAAATATCATTCACGATTACCACTCGAATCTCTGTGCTAGCCACGGCCTCCTGCCCCATATAAAACAAAGGAGAATGGATATATCGTACCACCGGTTCTACCTTTCGAATTTCAACACCCTATTTCCTCGGCGAGGATTCGAAGAGCACCAGATCCGAACAGGATAAGATTTGAGCACCTGAAGAAACCCCCGCCAATCCTCATAAACTCATTGGCTCGGCTCTTCACGCGTTACCTGTCCGAATTCAAAGTACTTGCTCATTGGAAGACCACCACGACCGTGCTATTGTTTAGGAAAGATGACCCCCAGGATATCGGCAACTATCGCTCAAGCTGCTCACTGCCTTTCGTCTACAAAATCTTCACTCGAGTCATCCTAAAGAGGATTGACAGAAGACTGGGAAAAGGACAGCGGTGTGAGCAAGCAGTGTTTCGAAAAGGATTTAGTGCGATGGACCACATCCACACAATAACAAAACTCATTGAAGCATCGCGAGAGTACAACAGACCGCTCTATCTCACTTTTATCGATTTGAAGAAGCCTTTTGACCCAGTTGAGATAGAAGCAGTTATTGAAGCCGTTGATAATCAGAGAGTCCCAACTCAGTATATAAGTATAAATGTGTAAGATTCTTCGTGAAGCGTATAAAAATTTTACAACCAAGAACAACCTTCTACAACGATATTAACATCGATTTCAAAAGATGGGCTAGGCAAGGCGAGGCTGTTTTGCAAAAACAATTACCGCCATCATAGAGAACGTCAAGCGTAATAGGATAACATGGGAGTGCAAATCGATGGTCGGCAATTACATCGCCTTCGCTTTTCTGATGACATCGTCTTCATAACACCAAACATTAGCCAAACGGAACGTATGCTTGACGCCTTTGATAAAGCCTGTGGAAAGATTGCTCTTCGACTAAATCTTACAAAAACGATGTTCATGAAGAACAGAATGGTTTTGTATGCCCATTCACGCTCAACGGAACGAATATCTCCGAATGCTCCAGTTATGTCTATCTAGGTCGGTAAATCAACATGTTGATATTAATTCGAGTGTTTCTGGAGACAACTTTTAGCTCCAGAGCTGAGCAGAAGGAAACGAGCGGTTTGAGGAGCTTTCAAGAGCATCGAGGATGTAGTGAGGAGAACAAGGAACACCCGACTCCGGATCCACCTTTCGACTCAACGGTACATCCTGCTTTAACGTATGCGTCAGAAATCTGGTCGCTGCGTAAGCAGGATGAAAGACCACTCAACGTCATTGAGCGCGCAGTCGAAAGGATGATGTTAGGAGTATTCCGTTTCACACAATTGAAGGAAGAATCCGAAGCTCCGACCTGTGTCAGCGATCAAAAATCAAAGATACCGTTCGGTACGCCAAACAGTCGATGAAAAGGTGTGGGCCGGACACGTAATGCGTATGAATGACAACCGATGGACAGGAGCCGTTAGTCACTGGATTCATCGGAATGTCAAAAGTACTGCAGGAAAACCACCAACCCGAAGGTCAGAGCTCTTTACGAAAAGCGTGAAAAAGGTATGATGCTCAAAGAGTCCCTAGAGCGAGCAGAACCCACTGGGCTACTCTTGCACACGACAGGGAAAAATGGAAGACTTAGTGGCGCTCGCTCGAGTTAATCGACGATCAACAGGAGGGTAGGTGACAGGTGACAAGGTGATCACTTTGTCTAACTGGTCGTGGAAGGCATCTAATTCGCTCTCATAGGCTAGGTTGCAACCGTAAAATATCAGAAGTGGTCTTCTTTGAAGCAAAATGATTAATATTTTGTGGGAGGCAACATGATGTGGAACGAATAATTCGTCCAACAAAAACTAGAGCATCGACATTAGACAACTCCCTTAACGGTCCTCTTACCGTTCTACTATATTGCCCTTCTTCAAATAAAGACTTCTTTCGAGTGTTCAGTGAGATTTCTCATTGGATCGGTGCACCACTTCATTGAATTCGACGCTGTGCAACAACGAACAACAACATTGAGAGGGCGACCACTTGTGGATCATCAACTGGGACCACTCTAGCTCTGAAGAAGACGAAGCGTCGAAAAGTTAGCCGCATAACAGTGTGTAACATGAATACATGTCCATGCCTATGCCACTGTGCTGCTCATTGGGACTGATTTTACCAGTCAATATTTAATTTAGGTTTTACGTCACAAGATTCGATGGTGATTTGATCCCAAATAAATCTATTCATAGAAAAAATAAACCTAAAAGATAAATACCTGGTCTAAGGAATTCAAAAGCGCTGGCGAAATGCTGTTCTAGTGAACACCTGGGACCGAAGCAGCCTGGCTATTCCAGGATTCGAGGGAAAATAATAAAGGAACATTATTCGAGATGTCAGTTAGGGAAAATAAGCCTCAAACCTCAGCGTAATCTACACCGGAGCCTAATCACCTCCGTGAGTGAACTAATTGGACCTGTTAATTTTTTTATATGCCCGAGTATTTTGTTCTCATTCACAAACCTTGTATCATTTTACACCACTACAGAAAAATTAGAAACAACTTAATAAGTAAATTAATCTTTTATTTTAGAAATTGGTACATTTTAATATTGTCTGACTAACAAAGAGACGATACGCTTGTAAAGCTTATAAAGAGAATTCGGTTGTATGCTCTGGGGTTCATTTTACAATGTTAGGTATTATGAGAAATAGACATGCGAAAAATAGGACACTTGTCTGAAAAAAAATCCTTGAAAAGCCAAGCTTTCGGTGTTCGTACAAAAATTTCGCTGAAGGGTTTCAGAATAAAGGCATGCTCATAGAGTCATTGATCGGAAGACCTTGCTTGTAAAGCTGAATGAGCTTCTGTAGATGCTTGTGTTCGTCGACTCGTTCGAACACCGTCGGCGCCGACAACACGATTCCTGAATCAGGATAGTACTGATTGCAGGCGGAAGATCCATACGTTAGATAGTTATGGCTTACAATTTCGTCCATTGGATTTGGGAAGGGATTCAACAAAGTCGGACTAAATACAAATTACTAACCCCGTTTTTATTCTGCGCCAATGTAGTACTTCAAACCTCATGGGTATTTTAGGGAACAATGTTCCTCTAATAATAAATTATGGCTTGAGAGTGTTGGCTGAAAACGGCCATTATTTTCGCTTCATATGTATTGAAGCCAGTGCACAGCGTCCGTCACACAGTAAAATTCTCTTCACGCCTGTTTTAGTTAATTAATTGCTTCTTCCCGATTTAATTATCTCGTTCATCTTGCCATGACTAAATAAGCTAAATAGAGTTAAGAAGCAATGGGATAAATACTGTACTAAATTTAAAAAAACGTCATTCCCATGAATTCCACCTAAAATTTTGTCACTATAGCCACATTAACAGCACATTGCTTGGTGCTAACTTTACAAACCTATAGTGCCACCAAGAGTAATGCCAAAAAAGCCATACAGGAGGAGACGATCCACCACCATCGCGACAAATTTCCAGTCATCTCGGTACTGAAAAAATCACTGGAACCTTAGGATGAAGTGTTCTTGTGATATTTTCTCTGGCACAAAAGTTGGTTAACTTTCACATTAAAAGGGGGGTCGAGTGATAACTTTACAGTTTTTACACTACCATTGTCTCGAAATAATGAAAGCATCACGTAAACAAACCGGCTATATCTCAGCATAAGAAACTGCGCAATGGTGGTTAGCTCATTACGTCTCAGCAGCCGTTGATTTTATTTTAAGCACTTATGTCAGGGACACCTTTCACGTGAAAGTTCTCGGCAAGCTACGTTGCGTGTTCATAAGCAGCGGAGTGTGGAACGCAAACCATAAGCATCCGCAGGGTTTCCACAAAGCGCAGGTGGATTGAAAGAATGCGCTGTTTGTCTCCTATAGAGAATTAACTTGTATTTTCGCACACAAGTAATAATATTCGAGCTGATACTCACGGGTGTAGTTGCGTGTGCTCTCCTACTCATGAGAATGGATCCGGTATGAGAAATGTTCATACAGGAATATCCTCAGAGTCGAATAGCTGGGCACAAAACCAGCTGTTCTGCTTTCCTTTGAAGTGCATCTTCGACGCCCTTGTAAACTACCAATCTGATCATTTATTCTGCTCAACTTTGTTCTTAACTTCGTCTTCTTCGTTATGGTGCTCCTCATTTAAAAAGTCGTAGTCGAACGCTGAGAGGAGGCTTTTGGAATTTCGGGTTACCGTGGTTGTATTGATCATCAACATTAACTTATGCAGCCGTTCATTCTATTCTTCCATTCAGACCAGTCATAGCACTGTGTCTTCAACGTCTTGACCTCTTCTTCGTTATGGCGATATTGGAGCATAGGCAGTAAAGATTGTCAGAGTTGATGTTGCTCCACATCCCTCATCTAACTTAGATCCCTAATTCTTCAAAGGAACAAAGTTTTATGGCTAAACATGTACCTGTTTCGTGGTTTCATCATCTTTCAGATTTTCAGTGATAAATTCAATAGCATCAACAGCTCGCTGTGCATCTGGAGCCAGTTCGTTATGCGATGGACGGCTGATTCGTATAAGTGGAGTCCCATCACTGTAAATAGAAAATCACTAGTTGGATTTAACCGTGAAATCTATTAGAATATGAATATAACTGGTTTCGCTTCCTTGCAGTTCCCTTAAATATATCTTTGAGCAAAAATGCGGTACAAAATATTTTAAGACCATTTTATCAAAGAACAACTTCCTTCTCTATGAATCGCCTAATGCAGGTACTGCCACTACTCATACCCTGGAGATGATTTGCTTTCAGAGCTCCTTTCGCATACTGAAGACCTGTTTCCAAACAACTATCACTTCCAAATTATTGGACCAATGGAAGATCTTTGAAAAAAGTCTCTTTTCCCCGATTCTAAATAGCTCTTAGGCGTGCTCTGTTTAGCTTCGTTGTAAAACATTGCACGTTTCCCATCAATGCTATAAGATGGCATGGGCTTTTAATGGAGACCAAAAAAACTGGTGGATGGGCATGCATGAATAGACATTCATCCATATCAAGTGTGCCTACTATGCAACAGCGTGAAAGTTCATCAGCGGCGTATTCGATGCAAACACCACACCACTTCACCACATTTTCCACGTTTTCGCTCTTCACCACCTGTTCATTAATCCCGAGAGTTAGGAAAGTGGGAGATTGCACTCCTCCGTCAACGATATTGCGCTGACAGCTAGGTGTGCATCTGAGTTTGCTTGCGAATTGGTGGCTGCGTCTCTTCGTTCTTTAGTCTTTTGCTGCAGGCCCGGTTGTAACAGGTTACAGATAACATTCCCCATAAATATCAAATATGCCTCTTTGCATCTTCCATGTGTTTTGCCTAATTTGTTCACAGTTGTTAACTCGTTGTACACCCAGTCATAACAAGCGACTCATGTTTTTGCCTCACAGCTGGCCCGTACTCTGCTTGTAAGCTCCTCATAGGCTGACCCCAGCAAGATACCTGGGAATTAGTTACGCCCATAGCAGCGACATTTTTCCTTTTGACAACGCCTAGAGATCGCTAGCACTTTCGTACATCACTCTGTTATCTTACCTAATCACATCCACTCACCGATCCTTCGATTTGCATAGACTTGAAGAACGTTAACATCGGCATTGTCCACATGTCAAAGTTACTGTAAATTATCGTGCAACTATAATTACTCTACAAAGATCACTGTTTCCACATCAATTCGTCTACCTATTATTCCGCTGCGCTTGAATTCGTCGCTATCCGTCGATGTACTGTAGTACCTAGTCACTCCGCATAATCCTCTGCCTAATTGCATTGTTATTATTTAATTCCACTAAGTTATTAATTTAAACTCTAATGAGCAGACGTGCCTACCGGTGTGCTGTCCTCTTACATCCGTACTACTACACCGCAACTGATGTAAATATGAAGGTCTACATACACAAATTTGACGTCTGACTCTCTGGCATCGACAAAAGTCCTGAGTTGCAAGCTCATACAAAGGCCAGAGTCTATTTCGACCCAGTAACCTTGATATCTGACTCGAAAACAGATATGTCTAGCACAATAAACCTCAATACAATTTTTGGTGCACTAGCCTAACTCTTACAAAGTTAAAATTCCTAATAACTTCGACAACCAGAACTCATACAGTTTTTCAACTGGCATTGGCAGCCGTTGCAATTCTGAGACAATAGCATTCGGTATGTGTTTTGTTTAACATAGACGAATGTACTACCAAATGATTATACCCATGATTTGATTTGTGAACAAGTGATGATCGAACCAATGTGACAGAGCAATTTCCAACTGTATTGCTGTTTGTAACCGAGGCCTTTTTTCCACCATTCCCATACGAAATTGTCGTTAAAAAAAAGTCCGTGATGTATAGGATATAGTACTTGCTTCTAAAGACAGAACAGAGAAGTTATTTTCTGAAATAGAACGATTCATGACGAGTTCGCGATATGAAAACTTTAAAGCAGGTCGCGGCGAAAGCAGACAATGAAAACTACCACCGATAAGGCAAAGATTCTACAAAGTCGATTACAATAAACTTCGAACAAAATGCAAGCTTCTCTTAGGTACAGAACTGAAGAGCACGTTTAGATGAGGAAATCGGTGGTGTGATGATATCTCGACAGAGCCGTCTTTGACTTCTGCTGTTTAACGGAGAAGGAAGAATCACCAATTCCAACCTATCGTAAACGTCTAAGGGAATCTCCCCTTAGTTGATACTTGAACGGATCGTCCTCACTAGTTCTCCGAGCCTCAGCATAATCACCACTTTTTTGGTGATTTGCTGGTTAAGCCATTGTGGTTCTCTGGAATGCCGAGGTCAGCCTGGCCAAATTCTACCCCAGGTCTTCACTACCACAGGCAGTCGCAGTCCTTGTGGATCAGAGGGAGATTTACCACTATGCGACTTCGATATCAGGACGGTGGTGGATCCTGGTATTCGCTTACTCTTAGGTAGGTTTCCTGATGAAAACGCCTAACTTCTTGTCGGCATGGGAGACCTTGCAAGGGGATGAATTCTCCGCTGTACATCACAGTCCGACACTCAGTAACACTTACAAACCACGATGAAGCGGTAAACCATTGAAAGGAAGGGAATCTCTACTGTGAGAAAAAAGGAATTTTGGCTAAATACTGGTATTTGCGATTCGTTTCGATTTTTTTAAAAAATAAGATAGGAAATCGAAGTTTCAGAGGTAACGACGAAAATTAAACGCAATTACAGTCATAGAAAAGTACCTTCGGGCAATGCTTTGAGATCAAGCTCACTAAAAATACATCACTAAGCAGTATGCAACGTTTTTCGTTTACCTTTAAACCAGCGCCGCATTACAGGTGGGACTGCGTACGTTTTCTTTAGCTGCTTTCCCTCCTTAAAAATTAAATTCGCTTTTTGAATAGGTTCTTTATTGAATAATAGGAATACTAACTCTTCAGTTAACTAAATATGAAATACACTGACATTTAGCGTGAACAAAATTAAAAACTACGAAATGGTAAAACTACCGGACGCTGTCAGCAGCACGACAGTGTGGATGGTGATTCTGCATGGCGAGCTGTTGACTGGTCCCTTTACTGTTCGAGGAATTGTTGCTCTTGTGATGTAGCACGTTCTTTCTTCGAGGACGTTGCATGCATAACAACAACGGCAACCACTGCAACACATCTCGTTCAGAAGAAATGTTCTCTAAACAGTTGCTAAAAACCACGGAGCTTCTTTATTTTTTCTTTCTTTTGTCTTCGCTAAATAGAAAGCTTAATACCACAGCGGAAGTGTTTTTAATAAAATACAAGAACGAACAACTAAAGTGGAGAACCGAATTGTCAATGCTTAGCGTTAACCCATTAAACCAAACGGAAAAGCTACTCCTGGACTTCGTAACAGCGTTACCTTTTATATATGAGGAATCAGAGATCCCGTTATTCTACGTTATCTTCAGGACATGCTAAAGGAAGGGAACAACAGGCGTCCACTTAAAACTTCGATAAATTCGCCCATGTTACTCCACATAGAAATTTCCTCAAAGCAAATTTACCAGGTAACAAGCTAAGTCGAAATGATCGATTTTTCGGGAACATAGTAATTGTTGGTAACTAATACAATAAAAGCTATTGCTAATTAATGTAAGAGCATTCTACTAAGAAAACTGACATCCAAAAAGACGCTTCGGACCCAGGGTGGAAGTCGATGAGTGATTGGCGATCGAAAGTAAATGTTGCAGATCACGACAGTTATCAGAATTGTGATGATATTGAGCACGAACGTCAGCAGAAGGTATTTCGCCACTAACGGAATCGACAACGACGTCGGTGGCAGAATTTTTGACACCAGCAGCAGAAACACGACGATTGAAAGTAGCATGTTCATCGTCAGCCCCATTTTCTCGCCTGAAAAATTGACTATATCTCAGGGACCAAAACGAAATGCTTTTGTGGACCGCTATAAGTGTCTCATATTTACTAACAAGTAACACTTAATACATTCGTTAAGACGTTGTTTTACAACAAATGGCGACAAAGTTCGGATAAGTAGCGCACTTTCGAAAACATAATGAGACAATGGTACCTCTCTGGACAAAACTCGCTTAATTAATCGCCTCTTAGCCCAAAACACGAGTTTAGGCGGCCAAAAGAGAAGAAAAAAAGGAGTTTTAGCTCTTGAAACTAGTTTTTCTTACTGAGAGAATAAGAAGTGTCCTAAAGGCAAAAGCCTTAAGATTTGAATAGTTTGGTTAAAAGACTGAAATGTTTTCGGATAGTCGGTTCACAGAGGGGGTGACATTTTGTCAAGGCTATTCAATTCTACTGACAGGAATATCACATGAAAACTAGAGTGTGCTAACATTAGAGTGAAATCACTGGCCAACTGCTATACGATTTCCCCGATGATGTTCACAACGTCCTTTCAACATCAAAGGTAAGCACCTAATTATTTAGTCATCTGATTTATCCGTTGTTCTGCCATAGAACATTTGAAAACAAAACACTACGACAGGTATTAAAACAGCAACTATTTTATCGCTTTTAGAAATAACGGACTACAATACGAAGTAAAAGAGCAAACCGGAAGCGGTGGGCAAATAGAAGACGGTAACGTTCAGAAAAGCCAACAACACGGTCGGAAGAATCAGAACAACAGTGTAGAATAACGTTTTTCTCCTAAAAAGTTGATTTATTAATGTAGCGGTCTACGCTTTATGTGAAAACCGTTGCCATCCTTGTTTCGAGAACAAGTTTGAATTAAAAAGATAACACAAGTGATACAAATCCTAAAAGTACAGTAGAGACTCAAAAGGATAAAGTTCCCCTAGAAATAATATAGAACCACATAAAAAGGATAAAGCTCTCGGCGTTGATCAATTCGTCAGGGAAGCGCCATGTATTCGATTCCATCAAGCATCAATTGGAGGTGATTGAAAGTATGTCTGACCTTCACAATGACTCGCGGTGGCCTACCGATGTATCGAACCAGTGCTGCCATCCTCCCAGACAAATCCGGTACCAATTTGCCTACTCCGGAGGGATGGAGGACTTAGTGGACCATGGGCACGGAGATCGATTCCACGTGTGTGTCGCAGTGGCGCCGCCAACCACTGCGCCACACGCGCCCTTATAGGACCACGTAATTCCCATAAATGTAATAACCACAGTTGTCGCATGGCAACATCACGAAGTCTACCATGCTATCCTGCACCATCAGTAAAAATCATTAATGACAGATAGTATGCTCAGAGAAATCCACATGGGATTGAGATCGTGGAGAAATTGACAGGCAATTTCACTTTAAATAAGACTGAACCCTTAATTAGAAGCCAAAACATACCTGATTTGGACTTGAAACTCGATTCGGCTACGATCTTCAGTGAGAATCGCCGGCGCATCCATCATGTCCCAAATGGACGAAGTTGCATACTCGGAGAAGTCAACTCGGTCAGAGTGAAGGAAATCAAGTTTAACTTCGTCCCGGTTGTACTGGAAAGTAATCTGTCAACAGTAGGAAGAAACGAAGCTTCAGCACCACTTTTCTATTTAAACACATGTCTAGTGCGTGCATTTTTTATGTTTGAGTAATTCCAGCAAATTTTTCTGTAGTCCCCCAGGAGAAAAAGAATTGCTCCTAATATTTCCAATAGACACCTGGGAGTCCACTATTGCCGCGGCTACGTGCACTAACCCAATTGCATACTTTTCCACGCTATTCTTTCCTGGATCGGCTTTTAGAAATTCTCTTGGTTTTCGATCGACAGCTCATCCAAGACACACGTGTCCGGCGCGCTTCGCGAAAATTGTTCTGTTCGATTAACAGTTTACAAAGTACCGATTTTCGGATGGGCTTGTCTTTAAAGTTTCAATACCGCGGCTGACACCAACATTTTTCCTGCATTTTCATACTGATTTCCAACATTTAGGGACGTGTTATCGCGCAACGAGTGCTAAATCTTTGACGAAAATTGCATGTAGAAAGCCTATGTGGACAAAGCGTACGCGATCCTCAGTGTGCTTAACTCTTAACAATCTTTCACTGATACTGGGAACGTTGTACTCAAAAACTTGTACATTACAGTAGAGAATGTGTTAAGCTTTACCTACTACTTATTCTCTTTTGTCGATTTTTTTTCTTCATTGCAAGGTGTGATGTGAAACCCAACAACAATGATGCGGAGATTAAACAAAAGCTGGATATTCACTTTAGCTTCGAGCCCACGATAATCCCTAGTTAATGTGGTAGTTTAATTAAGCGGAGTTTTGATAATATTCCAGCATTACTGTGGTTACAATCTAGAATTTTTACACTCTTACATGTTATTTGGAATCGTCACAACCCACAAACTCTCCAATTCTTTCAACACAAAATTTGTGTATAGCTATAGCCATTACAAACTCCACAGCTTATGTGTGAAAGTGAAACCTCGAGTAAGCTTAATAATCCAAGAACGTAGTGATTATTAATGTCGAGGTTAAATGGTAGTCGGTCCGAAAAATCTTTATTTATTACGACTGTTTCGTTCAGGGATCCGCTCTTCTAACATTTATTTGTGCACAATTGTTTACCTTGATCCAACAAATGGGTGGGTCCAACATGGGTCTCACGGGTACCGACTCATCCACACTTCATTATTCTCCTGTCCTCTTAACCTGCCACAATGTTATATGTGTACCTACTACTTGTACACATTTTTAATGATTTCACTCCCATGATTATTTCCACCATGTGGTAGTATGTATTGGCGGAACGAGTCTTTCCCTGCAAAGAGAGTCTCGTCAATGCACAGCTCCTTATCTTGCATGCGTTACTTTCCAATCGAAAGGTAGGAAACATTGAATTCTTCATGATGTTTGACAACTGTCAATAATCATAGTTGACCCTTTCCTTACCTTTTCTGTTGACGACTTTTAAAAAGCAATCCCCAGACATTCTCCACACGTAGTTGAGAAATGTGTAACTACCAAAGCAACGAAACCCTCTTTCTGCTATGGTGTAACCGATGCAAGCATAGTTTGTGAATGACTCTCAGAATATTGAATGCTGAGCCATGAGTAAAGTGTTAAGAATCTCGCCATTCACTCAAGAAAGTATGCTGTAACATGGAGTAAATCCCTCTAACTCGCGGCAGTGCAGTGATTGCACGCGTTGAGCATGCTAGAAAACATCAAAGTGGTTTGTGATGCAAACCAGGAAGCAAGGTGCTGGTTCGACCCTCTCCCCGATGCCCTTCCACAATCAACGTTGAAATGCCTCAACTTGGCTCTCTCCAGGATTGCAAGGACAACTAATCCGAACAGCATTCTACGACATTCATAAAGATGATAAAATTCTCAAGCAGCAGCAGAAACGACATGCGATATGTTGAATGACCTTTGTAAACGATGAATACGAGGAAAACTAATCGAACGCAAGAAGTGCTGAAATCCGCATAGTAGCTGTGATGACGGATTATATAAAAAAGTTGATAAAGATGGAATAATCCAAAAATCAAGCACCTTTCGTAGCTGGAAAATATGTCATTCTGTCGCAAATTAATGACGCCATCGAAATTAAGGTGGGCTGATATTTAAGTAATTTCTTTGAGAATCTAGCGAAAACGTAAAAGGTCCCGATCAAGCTTTGTGGGCAGCTGGCGCTTCCTTTTGGGCCCGATTACTACCCTCTCGTTCAAACAGAATGATGCTTAACCATAGGATACGGTCGTAAGGAAAAGGAAATAATATAGGGTACTGTACATTCGAAACGTGAATAAAATCTGATGAAGCATCTAAGTTAGAGCAATGTCGTGAACTCATAACAATGCTCCGTTTTTAAACACGAAGTTCTATTAATATTCTCTCTAAAGATTGTTAAGAGTTTCAGAAGGTCATGAACAAATGCGAAACACTTAACTCACCGTCCAGCTTCCAAATGTTAAGCTGCACCGTTGGTCGTCGAACGGAAAAAACTCGACATCTATAGGTAATGAATATACATTTCTAAGGAAATTCCAACTTTCATCCTCTAATTACTAAATGGATAACAACATAATGTTTCATTTGCAAATTTCCACAAAGAAAAGAATAGTAGGATAGAGATAAAATTATAAAAATTCAACAAAATAATATCACGCCGTTGCAGAAATATGAGACATTGGAAATATACAAAACTATCCTACCCACGTTACCGCACTATGCCCACAGAAATTTTATTAAGAACGTCTACTAACGAGATCAACATATTTCGGAACATGACGGATTCCAAATAGGGATAGATGAAAAAATGGGAGAAGCCTGAACATCTAAGCAGACATTCTGTGATTGAGAAGCTCTGTAGAAGAAATAATGGTTGGCCAGGACTGTCAGAAAACCAAAAAATAAGCAAAGCGTAGAGGTAGACGGTTATCCCTATTGGAAGATTGTCGCAATGCTCCATTCCAAGTAGATTCGAATTGATGTCACTAAGAATTCACACATCGTAGGAATGAATAGCTACGGAGAAACGACTCTGATCATCGCAACTCTGAAGAAGAACATGACGCGAAAACGTTAGCCGGATAAATTTTTATGCCAACTGTGTACTAGGTTAATAAGTTAAGAAAGTAATGATAAATTCATTCCAAAGCTAAGTGATGGTCGCTTTTGAAAATATTTATGTGAAGAACCAGCGAAAGGGTTACTGTGGGTTCTAATCTAGCCTGAGATACAAGTTTTGTAAATAACTCAGCATCGTTGTTGTTCTATTGGAAGAGTTTGGGTAAGTGTCAACAACAATGCTTGAAGACATTGGTATGACTGTAAGCTACGTATAGTAATAGTAATCTTTGCCTTACCATGTGTAGGAAAATAAATACTTTTAAAAGTCGTCGTTAGTTGCAACGATCTGACTTTGGTTTCTGTCGAAATACAATGTACTTTGTTGACATAACCCGTCTTCGAACATTTTGTGAATTTCAGCACCTCCTTCATTTGACTCGTTGACTCGAAACCGCCATCGAACTGATCAAATTTCGTGTTGGTTTGGCCGCAATTTTAGAATTTTGTCTTCTTCACAAATATTCATCGAGATTATTTTCGCTGGAATCCTTGGAAGGCCCTGCTGAAGCGTCCTTCTATACAATAAAATTGGCAACGGTCCAATACCGCTATTTCAGGACTTTAAGGAGAACCGACTCAAACAGTATTCTGCGCCATCCAAAATGAAATGAAAATCGTCAGGCAGCATCGCAAGCCATACATAAAAGCTAGAAGCCCTTCGTGGATGACCGACAAGGAAGAAGTGCTTCGCTCAAGAAATAAAATGAAGAGAAGACACTATTCACGTGTATAAACTGTCGTTCCGTTGATCGTCGAGTGACTCGAGCGGGCGCCAGTAAATCTTCCAATTTTTCCCTGCCGCGTGCACGAGTAGCCCAGTGGGTCCTGTTCGCTCTAGGATCTCCTTGAGCATCATACCTTTCTTCTAGGCTTTTCGTGAAGAATTCCAATCGTCAGTGGTGTGCCTGCAGTAACAGCTCAAGAAGAATCCTTATATATTGAGTAAGGACTCCCTGACTATCAAGGGCTTCCATGACTTTCTATCTCAACTGAGAAAGCTATCTACTGACTATCTCAACAAAAGCCTTCCTTAAATCGATGAAAGTGAAACACAGCGGCCCTTTGTGCTCTCGCGATACTTCAATGAATTTTGCTATCGTGTGTATGTGGCCCATCGCACTAAATCCTTTTCGAAACCCTGCTTGCTCACACGGTTGTTCTTCGTCCAGTGTTCTGTCAATCTTGTTAAGGATAACTCGAGTGAAAAGTTTGTAGACGACAGACAGCAAGCAGATTGTGTGATAGTTGCCGATATTGTGAAGGCCACCCTTCCTGAACAATAACACGATCCTGCTGGTCTTCCACTGAGTAGGGACCATGTATTCCGACAAGTGACGTGTGAAAAACCCAGTCAGTGTGTTTACGAGGACTGACGGAGGGTTCTTCAGCCCTTCAGGTCCTGCACGGCCCTGGTGCTGCTCCATTTCTCACCGACGAAATGGCATGTAGGATTTTGAAAGAGAGAACCGGTGGTACAACATATCCATCCTCCTTTATTTCATATGAGGGAAGGTGGACATGGCTATCAAAGTGATCTGAGTAGTACTCGTGACTGATTTTCTCCATTGCCTTTCTGGACGCGGTAACTGTTCCGTCTGGGTGTCAGAGTGCAATCATTTTGGTCTTGTAATTGGCCAAGCATCGGTAGGCTTTGCGAATGCTTTTCCCGGCCTCTGCAGCTTTGACCGTAGCTGCTGCTCCTGCTTCTTTAAGATCTTCTTTTATCGGCTGTCTGCATTGTTTTGCAAGTTCAGATGTTACTTCACGGATGCTTGCAGCTCGTGCCATTCCGCGCTGGCGTATCAGCTCCAGAGTTTCCGGAGACAGACGTCTCTTGGTAACTTCCGAACTACCAGTTTTCATAGCGCTAAAGTGAAGATATTGAATGAGCCGATCGTATTCCTCCTCCATGTTCTCGCTAACGGCATCTTTCCAATAACCGATTAATAAACTGAATAAATCCCAATTTATGGTTGTTTTCGGACATCTATTTTTGAATTTAGCCACTTTTTAGCCTTCCCGCTAGACATGAAATCTTGCACGAATGATAAAAAAAATGGCCTGATGGCCTGATCACTTGCACAATTTTGGGACATCGGTTAGGCAAAATCTTCGATTCACTATAATGTGGTCTATGTCGCAATGGTACTCTTCATTGGAACACTCCCACGTCCAGCGTTGAGGGTGGGGTTTCTGGAATTGCGAGTTACCATGGATGGTCTTGGTCGTCATGATAAACTCAGATAGCCACTCACACTATTCGTTCTATTCTAATCCGTGGGTCCCAATGTAACGTTCTTCTGGGTCCAATCATAGCGAAAAAATCTCCGCCCTGAATGCATGGTCTTCTCTGCAGAACTTCTCCAAGTCTATATAAACGCTCGGACTTCTTCTTGATCGTAACTTGATATTGCTATGTAAACGACGAAGATTGTCAAAGCTGATGTTGTTCCACACCTCTTCTATCGTAAACGTCCGATTCGGGTTGTTAATTGTTCGAATGAATCGATGGTCATGGATAAACTCGTGTGGACGAGAACGCCGACGCTGCCGACTCCTCTACTATCGCATGCTCCGAGGAACAGTTCTTCTCCGGTGTCATAGATGGCGTTGAAAAGCTGTCGTCTTCTCGACTCGGCCATGCCGATGACGTCGTACCTTATCCTTCTTGCTGGCATGATCATCGACGACTCAGATGAAAGTGTGCGTGTACTGTAGGTACTGATCGCCACTGTAGTCCTTTGCGATTTAGGCAGCTTTGGGTTCGGGAAATGAGGCCCGTTTATTTCACTGTGTTCAGCTCACAGGATCGACTTTCTATTAAGCTCGGCATTGGATTACAAATTCTTTGTTTTCTTTCTCAGCAATCGCGAGGTTGTCAAACAGCATACATTTACTTCTGTACAATAACACACCGACAACACAACCGTAGCTGACGTTTCGGCAGAATCGCCTTCTTCGGAGCCTGGAAGGGTACACTAATACGCAATTTACTAGGTCAAGCGCTTCAACAGCACGAACAGAAGGATGAAAACGTGAACGACAATTACAAGATCTACGGCTTCTCGAAAAACCCGCCGCTTTTTTCACCTGCCTTCCACAATGGAAGAACAGCCTTTCAGAGTCGCACGCGGTTGACGACTGCACCACCCCACATCAACGATCGATACGGAGGTACGGGGCGAGATCACGTGTGATCTCCGGGCATTCCTCCCTGCCATTCATTGTAGGATTTTTGGCATTTATCCAAAAAGCCTTAAGGAGTATGCGCGTTAATGTTATAGGATCCTGTGCGAGGATAGCGACTTTTATATAAAAATCGTCTCCGCTATGCTCCTGTATCCCATGAGTCTCTACTGGCGTGCCTTGTTTTGCTTTTCGCTTGCCATCTAGGTGCCCTTTTATGCGGATACATAAAGGTTTGCCCATTTCGCCAATATATTCTTCTCCGCAAGTACCACAAGGGATCAGGTGTATCGTACCTGAACTCATGCAGTCACCGTCCCTGCCATAAGGCAAATTACGCAATTCTGTTTTTCATATAGACGGTTGTATAGGTGATTATGAACTAATTGATAACGAGAAGTATTCGATGGTATTTCAATTATAGCTGCCGATTCCTCTAGATCTCTCCTCTTAAGCATCGCTTTATCGCTACACTTATTTCATCGCTAATAAAAGGCAAGATGAATGGGATTTTGTTTCGGCCAAACCGTTCGTTTTCGGACGTTGCTCTGCCTCGAAACTTATCTCGTGGAGTAACTACTTCGTAGCCATTGGAAACGACTATTTGCCGAGCCAAGTCGCGCGATTCTTCCTTTAGCTCTCTACTTTTGCACGCAGAGGTGGCTGTTCGAAACATGTTTAGCTTTTTGATACCCATGTATAGCTTGCTGAACTCTGAAGGTGAGGCTAAATATAGTCACGAGTAGCTTACCGGGCTTCTCATAGTAGATGGGAAGCTTATCTGTAGGAGACGACTCCTAACCGCCTTCCATATACTTCCTTGTCAATTGATCGCAGGCTTTTGGCAGACTCGTAGAATATAATCCGCATAAATGAGAACACACGCACGTATGCACGAATACGCCCTGGTAAATACAGAGTGTGTGCCAAATCGGCGCACAGAAACAGAGAATACTTCCCTTGGATCCATTTGCGTTTCAGGATAATAAGGTCGCTTTCGGTCCGCGATTAACCCTCTATCCGCCACCTGGGGACGCGTCACGTAGCCTCGCGACTAACCGGATCCAGATTCCTCATATCAGGGAGATCCGTGGAATCCACCGTTATTCTACTATAAAGGCCAAAGATTTGCAGAAGAAAAATATTCAATTGAGACTGAGAATTATGACGAAACTCACCTAAAACCGAAAAGTTATATGTTATGAATACTTTTGGGGACAAATAAATGTTCTTTCATATCCAAATGATTTAGACTCCCATTAGTACGATGTGAGGGTTTTCGTGCCGGTCGTACTACACAGCTCGACAGATTTTAAACAAAAGTTTATTAATGTTAAGCTGAGCCATAAAACTAAGAATCTGACTGGAAAGTGTTTGCTCTGTGTTTGAAAGAAATCGAAAGTACGAGAGTTGTTGGCGGACGAACCGATGATGCAGCTGCTCTTGTAGATTGCTGGTGGCACCCAAAGCACCTCCCCGGTATGGTGAACGAGTGCATTGCACATGAACGACACCTCGTAATTGCCGTCGGCGCTGTAAAAATTAATAATTTATTCATTCGATGAATGATATAAGAAAGGACTAGGGAAACGCCTCAGGCGTTGATCAATCCCTCAAGGATGCACAATGCACTCGACCCCGCGAACCGTTCAGAGATGAGTGCACGGGTATTTGGCCTTCTTGTGCAGCCAACCGGTGTATCAAGTCGCTACTTTTTTTCCCAAACAAGTCCAGCATCAATCTGACGCCAAAGGGTTGTAGGGGTTGGTCAGCCCCGGGTCTCGCATCGAAGTTACGCATTATCTCGGAGGGATAAAACAAAGTTTCTGATGTGTTCCCTAGACCATACCTTTTGAAAATTTTCACTTATCGAAAACTTTCAGCAGTTATCGAAAAATCAGGATGGTGCGTTATGCGAGTCGCCAATTTTTGACCAGGAATTGAGCATTACTTAACTTCCAACTATTATAATTAATAATGCTGCTGTGTTAGGTAGACACATATGAAAAAGCGAAGTTGATCAAATGTAAGTTCTAAAACGAACTCCCAAACGCTGCTAGAAATATGGTCATATTAAGAACCAATGTAACACGCAGCCCGAGAGCGACAAAGCAGTCTATCACTCTGTTTGGCCTCAAACTCGTCCTGTAGTTATCGAAAAAACTACCGCCTCCCAAGGAAAAACTAGCATTATTCACTATGTGATGACCACGATGTGTTGGAATACTGGACGAGATGTATCAAGTCTACAAACGATGAAAAGCTGCAAAACCTTCATGGCCCACCGAGTTAAACTGGCCGTCATACTGAGAACAACAGAGCAGATTGTCTAGCTTCTCAACTCATTTTCACTTTCCTTTTTTCTAAATGGTTAAATCACATTTCCCATCCATCTCTCGCTATCATTGAAGGAGCTCTACGTTTTCAATCTTAAAACTGCTTCACTCGAAATCGGTCCAGTAATATTTTTCTAGCACATTATCTTGTTGAAGCGAAATTCCTTAGAATAAAACAAAACCGGATTTTCGTTTCAATTCAAACAACTTATTCATCTTGAGACGTAACTGACAAAGTCGGAGGATAAGTGAAGTTAACAACTGCTTCCGTTCCGAACGTTTCTACTTTTCTAAATTTATCCTGAAAAAGAAAACACCAAAAACGTGAGAATAAAACTGAGATTCTGTGCCAATCAGAGATGGGAGAAGAAGCATCGTCTCTTCGATAATCTTGTGTTGATCCAGCTCTATTATCCAGGTAAACATGGTGCAAAATACTAGAACATAAAGATGAATGGTTAAAACATGAATAAAGAAATTCAAACACAAACTTACTTATTGAAAAGCACAATATCGGGAAGCCAGATTTTGTCTGGAGCGACACGGATCTGCTTTATACCGTCATAGTTCTTCGGATCCCAGCGCATTTGAAAATCTTGCCATTTCTGAAAACAAACTTGAACGCATTTAACACATAACGTCAAGCATGCATTGATCCCAATGCATGTGCTGCGGAAATAGCGGCCGATGTAGTGTTTAAATGCCCATATTTTGGTTTATATTGAATCTTATTAAATGAAATAGAAATCATGGGAATCTACAGATCCTTGCCGACCAAGTACAACTCTGTATTAACCTTCCAAAATGGAATTCTGGCTTTTTTCGGTGTCCCAAAAACGTCTTTTCTCCACTATTTCTTTCACTTTTTTGAGTAAACTGTTGTATTTCGGATACAGAATCAGATGAACAAGCGGGATTATCTTCACCACAACAAGACCTCCAATGCATCGTTGTTGTTCCCAACTAGCCCTCTTGAGTGCGAAATTTTGAGAATTTAGACTTTTTTATAATTTCGCGGCAGGGTACTAAGCGAAATACAACCACAACGTTGCTGAGATATTTACAAAACTCTGGACCGCACGTGTCTATGGTGGGGAACGAACGCGCTATTGTCCTTTCCGGAGAGTAACGCGTTCACCACCACACCATGCGGGTCCTTTGTTTTGCCTGTCTCTCAGCTATTTCTATCGATCTTTGCCACAACAATCACCCGTCAGCGGGATTGATCTAAGGCGCCCAAATCGGCATAGAACCCAGTTAAACTGCGGCTGTAGTTGAAATCACAACGTTGGTGGACTCTGGACTCCAGGGAACCACAATGGCTTGACCAACAAATCTCCGAAAAATCGAGATTATGCGTGGGCCCACGCAACCAGTGAGGACGGGCCATTCAAGTATCGAATATCAAATAAAACTCAAAAGTTCAAAGACAAGTTTGAGTTTAATAAGTGGAATTTGAATTTTCACATATAAGTTGAAGTAAGTGGAATCTTCATATGTGGGCCATCCGAAGGTTTTAGATAGATAATCGCGGGTTCAAACCCTAACTGAAGTACAACCACAACGTTGCTGAGATATTTGCAACACTCTGGACCGCAGGTGTCTATGGTGGGGAACGAACGCGCTATTGTCCTTTCCGGAGAGTAACGCGTTCACCACCACACCATGCGGGTCCTTTGTTTTGCCTGTCTCTCGGCTATTTCTATCGATCTTTGCCACAGCAATCACCCGTCAGCGGGATTGATCTAAGGCGCCCAAATCGGCATAGAACCCAGTTAAACTGCGGCTGTAGTTGAAATCACAACGTTGGTGGACTCTGGACTCCAGGGTCTGACCAAAGTCCGCCACAGGTCTTCGCCACCACAGGCAGTCCCAACCCTTGTGGATCAGAGGGAGGTTTGCCACCATGCGACAAGGACGATGGTGGATCCTGGTATTGGTTTACTTTTAGCTGGGCTTCCTGATGGAAACGCCGGATTCGGAGACCCTTCTGGGAGGATGAATTCCCTCGCTGTACACTGCAGCTCAACACCGAGGAAAACCTCCCATCCACGATGAGACGGTAAACCATTGGGAGATTTGCTAGTTTTATTGTAAATAAATCTAAAATTGAAGGAATATTCCACAAACATTACATAAACCCCTAAGCCAATGTCTCTTCTAGAAGCTTCTGAAGTTCTAAACTCTTCAACTACTCCACTAATCGAGAAATCCCTGCCAGTTGTCGAAAAATGAACACCAGTATTGTTAAAAGTCTATCCATTAACAATAAATGAGCAATTTCTTGGAAGATCTAGAAAAGTAAACACGAAAGGATACTAAAGATAAATTGACTTCTCACATGAAAGTTTGTTAAGCTCGAAGCACCCAAACAATAAAAATGCCACGAAATTCTCTGTATTAATGTTCATATTCATTTAAGCAGTTACTAGAAGAGATTTTTTCATAAAGCAAAGAAAAATATTATTGTTGCGTCTCAGATGTCCATATTATCTATTGTAAATGTTGAAATGTAAAGGAAAAACTGGCATAGATTACTGAGAAAGCATAATGGTAACAAACTATTGTATAAAGAACCTAAACTCACCAAGGTCAACCACACGTTTGTGTGCATCACCTGCTCTTTCTCATCCTGAAAGCACGGCAAACATTAACTTAACTACAGAAGCACTAAGCTTCACCTCACATGTCAGTTGAGGGAATATTGATGTCCCACCATTTGCATCTTAGGTGTTCATTTTATCCTCCCTTACTTGATAGCGCGTGTAGCGCAGTGGTCGGAGGCGCCCTACAATACAAATGGGATCGATCCTCGCGCCCTGGTCCATCAAAACCTCCATCCCCGCGAGGTCGACAAATTGGTACCAGACCCGTCTAGGGGGATAGCATCACTGGCCCGATACATCGGCAGACGACCATGAGCTATTGTAAAAGTTTGATGTGCATCCAATCACTTTCAACGATGCTTAATGAAATCGAATGCATGGTGTATCCCTCAAAAACTGATCTACGCTAAGAATTTATTTTAACATCTTTTTAATTTCTTTTATCCTTTTACATGACATGGCAGCATTTATGATAGCGAGCCAGATAATTGAGAACTACATGAAAAGTGACGGCGGAATGAGTGATAACTGTTAAGTTTAAGCCGTTGTTACAGACGTTGACGAGCTCAGTGAAGTCGTAAACATGCTCTTTGTGTGATCTTATACGGTCTGTCTGTTGGGTTGCTCCGGAAATAATGTCCGATTTGTAATCTCATTATTCTTGTATATGTTTAAGCAACAGTTTTCCTTCTTAATGCCATACTATTATACATCATTGTAAAGCTCATTTTATGCACTTTCGCTAGGTTTAGCTGAGTTTCAGTACAAACTATATTTTTGATAAGTTCTATGGGTCCGAAGGAAGCGTGTTGTGCAGTGTTTAGAGGCGCCGCCACGACACGCACGTGGAATCGATCCCCGCGCCAATGGCCCACCAAGCCTTCCATTCCTCCGGGGTCGGCAAATTGGTATCAGACTTGTTTGGGAAGATAGCAGTATTGGCTCGATACATCGGTAGGCCGCCGCGTGTCAATGCCAAGGCCAGATATGCATTCAATCACCTTCAACGATACTTAATGAAGTCGAATGCACAGTGCATCCCTCAAGGATTGATCAACGCCGAAAGCTTTATCCTTTTATCTATGGGTCCGAATTTCAGATGTCAAAACAAGGATTTAGACAAACCTAATTCCACGAATTCGAACCCATATTTAGTGAAGAGCAAACAACTCAAAATATTAACGAAATAGGTATCAGGGAAGTGTTAACGAAGGCTCAGTGCCACGCTGACTTTTGTCGTGGTGAGCTCCAGATTTGAGATCGCGGAGGTCGCGGACTGTTCCTGTTATTGACGACGATGAATTGGAGGGAATCGTGTAAGCCATGCACAACTGTTCGAGAAATTGTAGAAGAACTCTGTATAAGAATCAAAGTGTTTCGGAGTATCTAAAGGCAACTAGGAAGTCCAAGAAGCTCGACAAATCAACTCCGCATGGATTCAACGGAACGACAATCGAAGAAATCGACGTTTTGAGGTGTCTTCGGCGCTTCTTCTGCATAACCAGAACGACCCGCTTCCGCAGAGTGTTGTAACGTGCAAAGAGTAATGAATCCTACATGGAAGCCAGCGATGATCAGCTCTATGGTCGGAACATGATGAAGGTCCGTAGCACTTCCCAAAGCCGAAATTGAATCAAAAGCTCACGCTGAAGAGTTGCTGATTTGTTGCTGGTTTAATCCATCACAGCTCATTGAATCTGGGTGAAAGCACTATGGCGAAGAAGCATGTTCGACAAATGGAAACAATGCACCACAAACTTCAACAGCTCTACCCTTATTGACCAACAGAAGAACGTCAATCCTCTACGATCACGTGCGGCCACATGCCATCGTCCTACCGACCCTGCAGAAGTTGAAAGAGTTGGGCTACGAAACTCTCCAGTAACGGCCATATTCACTAGACATTCCTGCTACCAACTACCACTTCTTCACGGTCTCCACTGCTTCTTTTGCGAGAAATGTTGCAGAAATGAAGCCGAGACCAAAACTGCCTTCATCGACTTCGCCGCCTCCAGAAGTCCAGAACTTCGAGCACCTGGTATGACCAGACTTGTTTCTCGCCGGCAAAAAGGTATAGATGATTCTGGGGGTTTTCGTTTCGATAGTTCAAATTTTCACTAAACTTAGATATACCACTTTCAAAGTACGGGCTGCAATAGCGCATTAGTATCCAAAGAACCTAGTGGCACACATGTGATCTCGCTACTTAAGTGGTGGACAACGAAAGAATGGTGAGCGTACTTGTGTTCCGTGTTTAGAATTTGAGCTTTGTCTCTCTGACAACTCCGATGTGAGCGGATTTTCATCCTTCTGCGTAGGTAGGGAGCAGAGTGCACGGCACCAGCAGATAACGATTGATTTTCTTGCGGCCGTTTATTTTGCCGCACAGAGGTTTCTCGCTCCACTTTTTGCAGTCAATCGATAGCTCATATAACACGGACCATTGTTTCTGGGTGTAAAACCTGAAACACTATCCTCTATGCTTAATATGCGGCGAAGAACTGCTTCGAAAGTTTGTTTCGTGGTGAAAGGCTGTCGTTGAAGGGGGAGTCCATTGAGGATTGACACTTATGGTGTTATTTTCGTCACAGCAAGATGATAATTCGTTGAGCAGACTTGTAGAGGTGTCATTGTAGCATAGGTAGCTTTACAGTTTCGGTGTCATCAAAATTTTCGCCTAAAAGTGGCCTATGCGTCCA
Organism: Angiostrongylus costaricensis; assembly: GCA_900624975.1. Classification (NCBI taxonomy): domain Eukaryota; kingdom Metazoa; phylum Nematoda; class Chromadorea; order Rhabditida; family Metastrongylidae; genus Angiostrongylus; species Angiostrongylus costaricensis. The sequence continues at coordinate 61,043 of UYYA01000174.1, read as the reverse complement.
TCAATGTCTCCACATTTCGTGCCTTATCTCAAAGTCTTATTCTGATAAATAAATCGCTGTATTCTTGAAAAGCACATAGGAAAAGCTCTCGGCGTTGACCAAACCCTGAAAGTGTACCATGCATTCGAGTTCATTAAGCATCGTTTTGGAGGTGATTGAATGCATGTTTGCCCTTTACAATGACTCGCGGTGGCTTAGTGATGTATCGAGCCAGTGCTGCCATCCTTCCAGACAAGTCTGGTAAGAATTTGCCGACCCCGGAGAGATGGAGGGTTTGGTGAGCTTGGGGCGCTGGGATCGATCTCATGTGTATCGCAGAGGGCCTCCGACCACTGCGCCACACGCGAAAAGCGCGTACGAGATTGTTATTGGACTACTTATTCACCTACAGTGAATGACGTTTCGGCGGATTTCGCCTTCTACAGAGCCTGGAAAGTTCAAGTTAGTTGCAACCTAGTTAGTTAAATACTTCTAGATTTCAATCACAAACAAACAGTTTCTTCGCATACTTAACGCTCTCTGTAAGTCTTCCATTGAATATTCCACGTGCAGAACAACACACAGAGTTCATCCCCTCACGTTAGCATATCAGTCTCAGATATTCTATGCGATCACATGTGATAATGGAGCGTTCCTTTCTCTGGTTTATTTTTGGATTCTTGGAATTTATCCAAATGGTTCCAGGGGTTTTACGAGCTGAAGCTTTAGACTCCTATTCGAGAATAGTCACTTCTACTTCAAAATGGTCTCCGTTATGTCTCTGTGTCCTAGCGGAGTATTTGGTCTAACTTTAAATTTAGGGACTAGATGTTCTGTACCATACAAAAGGTTGCATATCTGGATTAGCTTCTTAGAGTGTTCGCTGCTATCAATCACTGCTACTGATTTCCCTACATACGCTTGGTATCGCGTCATGTATCGTGGAAATCATAGTAATGTCACACTCATCTTTTCATTTGAGCAACAATGTAGCCTCTTGATTCTGTTCGGCTTTCAGTTGTCCTCTCATCAGCTTCAAGTGGACAATCTTTTTGGAGGCACTTTTCCCGCCTTTCCCACATGTGCCAACAATCAGATGGTTTTCCCTCCCGAGCAGTCTCTCAGCAAGAATTCCCATAGGCCATTTATTGGTTTACAGGTGTCTTCAATTGACATATAAATCGCCCGTGAGCTCCGACACATCGATTCAGCCACATCTCCAGCTCTCGCTCTTTGCCTAGCTCCATATCTTGCATGCAGCTTCAAGCGGACAAATTGAATGCCTTAGCTCGGTATTTGGCTTTTAGTGTAAAATACCACCAAAGTACACCTCTAAGCAGCATCAGAGAATCATCGGCAAACACGATCTTGACGAGTCCGTAGATCTCCAGGCAATTTCTGTTGAGAAGTTTCTGTTGGTCTGATCTTGCACAGCTTCTCTTGTCTATGGTGGCATCCATCATCACCAAAATGAACATGAATCGCCAGCTTGAAACGTTTGTCTCCTGTTATTTCTTTCGACTCAAAAAGATTTGATACATAGATTCGATCTAAACCATACAAATCTTCTTTCAAGCTACTGGTTCTTGCATCCTTTGTAATCTCTATGATGGGCAGTCCGCCTAAACGTCATCATCCTGTGATGTTTCTCTGTGCAATGAAATAAACCAGCTTCTAAATTTTCGATAAAAATACCTAGCACAAAATACGATTGATCAATAATTGATTGGCACTTTACCCACTTCTTCTAATGAAGCAAGGTTGTCTTACGAAATAAGTGGATATAAAAAATACCGAAATATAGGTATTATGAAACCAGTTATTAGATAACGACAGCATCGTAACTGGTCAAAAGACAGCCTTCTATCAATACATGCCAGAGTACAAGATGTTCGAAACACATGGGACAATGCACAGAACAGTTTCGAAGCTATGTGAAAAAAAGGCAGAAATCATTAAACAAAAATAAGCAGGAAAAGCTAATTGTAGAAAGGTTCTAACCAAAATGGTTTAATAATTGTCTAGAAGACCATTAAGCATCGAACCTTACTGTGCTAATACAGAAGATGGAGATAGAGATGCACCAACAAGCCTTCACTAGCAACCCCTTCACAGGATCCCCTCCCCCAAACGAATGAACTCGTCCGAACAACAGTTCTTTGCAAATTATAAGTGTAGAGAGTAGTTTTTACTGATCACTAGCTGATATTCTGGTCTGTGTTGGACACGTTACCAATTGAACACGAAAAAATAAACGAAAATCTGTGACCAGCAAAGAAAAGAACGCTAGCAAAGAAAATGAGGTGCTAGCAAATTAAAGCGATAAACCTGTCCGGGTGGCTTATAAATAGTCAGAAATCCACTTGAACTGGACTTTATGAGTTCAAGATATAACCACTTACAATATAAAGGACAATCCATGGCGCCAATTCTAGACATCTGTCACAAAAACAAAAAAAGCCTAAAAACCTAAAACCGCACCACATTAACGAGCAGAATGAGTTGCATTGCGATCTTGACGATCATTGGTAGATCGCTCTTATTTCGTACTGGTTGCACTAATGAGTTGTAGCCCTTGAACAGGTCGACCATCAGTCGATCCTCAGCGTCAGACATAGTTGATCTCACTGCTGAAAATTGATGCCATCCAACCCAATGCTGACTGAATTCACCGGACGATTCAGTAACAGATTCAGTAACCACCAAGCAGCGAACAGAAGGCAAAAGCGAGAAACACAAAAACATGCATTGGTAGGAAATATGACATTGGTGATGCGCCCGGCCGTAGGACGCAGATTCAGCTTGGAGGTTGTGTTTTTGAGGAAACCAGCTGACTGTAAGCAGTTCGTTAGCTTTATTTGGGTCCTAAAAAGAGGAACTAGAGAAAGAAAACATGGAATTATTCAAGAAGTTAGAGAAGTTTTTTCATGCAAACCTAAACAGGACGAGGTGTTCACAAAGGGTCCAGGAATTCATGTCAATTGAGCTCGAGTGACAAAATGCTTGAAGAGTGAAATGATGACACGCTAAGTGACAACAAGGCACCATCAAATTATATTAATCTTCCCTTCTTTTTTTCGACCAAATATTTCCGATGAGAACGACTGAGAATGGGATGCCGTGTGGTCTGGTGCTGACAATTCATCCATTCATTGATTGAGAAACGGAGTTCCGAGTCTACAAAAACGAGAACTATCCAGTCCTAGAAAAATCAGAATATTTTCATTGAAATAAATCTCTCCAATCAACAGGAAATTCAATACTGTTATAAATCGAGACATAATTTCAATACAAATGTGCAGACTATAATCTCTGCCCTTTAAAAAAAACCTTCTTAAAACGAATTAAAAATATGTCCATTTAAAAAACTATTACATATCCGGAAATCACCTTTGTAGGAAGATCGGCTTTCCAGGAAACAAAAATGAAGGGCGAGAAGAGAAATAGAATGAGTGACTACTTTGATGATTTAGCTAGGAACTTAAGGGATAAAGAGCAACTAAACTTTGAAGTCGGGAACAATACCAAAAAGCTACAGATCAAAAGCCTAGTGACTCAGTTACTTGAAGTTGGAATTCTGATTGTGTGCCGGATTTAGATTGGCGTTGGGGACGTCTTCCCATTGAGTCGGCACTCGGCATCGGGCTAAGCCTCCTCCACGCTCTCTAACCAAGTGTCCACTAAGCTCTTCCGACACACCGCACCAATACAACAAAACAAACACCCTACGTCTAAACCCATTCCATACATCAAATCCTACAACCTGTGATATTTTGGTGATATCGCCTTTATAAATTTACTACACCTTAAGTTCTTAGTTTGTTTTAAAAAATGCCGCGGAGGTTGTGACAAATGAATGGAAGTCTTGAGATGTTACCACCCACCAACTAGCAATATCACGTTCAGTTATTTTACTTACTCATGAAACACAAATGTTAATACTAACACCAATAAGCTGAATCATATAGGGCTGTCGTATTTTATGGAGATTTGAAGAGCTGGCTGATGAATGGGTAGGTGCTCACACTTTCCACAGATGAGTTTGGTACTAACTTACCTATTGAGATGAGTGATAGAATACTTATGGAGACTGCTTGAGGAACGAGCCAGTAACTTCGTTTACTCAACTGTCGTCTTCTCGCACTGGACCACAGCTCAGAAGTACCTTGCGAGTGGTCTGACTGATGATGAAACACATTTGCTTCCGGACGAGCGTTTGCGGCGAATCTAACGAGTAATTCATCGATTGTGAAAAAATGCTTCGCCACATTACCATATAAAGGAGGAATACTTCATTTAGAAGAAGACCCAGATGGACATCTCATAGCTACCGAAATCACATAAGCATTTCATTATCACAACATCGCAATAATCTGTCACAGAAATCCCATCATCTATTTTTTTATTGTTCTTTCATTTTTTATAACCTGTCATCACATCTTGTATCCTTATCCCAGCTCTTCTTTCTTTCAATTCGTTTCCTCACATCCATAATCCACAAAGGTCTTCGAACCCTTCGAGTGTGGGTTGGGCTGCTGCTCGACGATTTCGTCTTGCTTATGAATGTGGTTGAACGCTGGTCGTGTCAAATTTCCTTGAAATCTTGCGCAGAGAGTGAGTTGGAGCCAAACAAGTCTGCATCAAATTTCCGGCTCTGGAGGGACGAAGAGCAACGTGCTTGATAAGCCCGAAATAGCGTCGAACCAACACTACGCTCATGATGAACAGTATCACTACCACAGCGCTACCTGACCCATAGAAATTCAACAATTTAATTGTTGTTGCCTTAACAGTAATGATATAATGATAATTAACTAGTGCTGACCACCTTCAGACCACTGAGGTGTTCGTATTTGTTATTATCCTTCGTCTAAGACTCTAAAAACTTAACGCTTAGTCTTATTATATTTTACCTACTTATTTGGATACTTGTATGGGCTTTCTTCACCGATTGTGTGGGCCTCAGTGCACTCCATTCTGGATAATCACTGGTTTAGCCATTATGGTTCCCTGGAGTCCCGAAGTGAGCCAGGCCAAAGTCCCCAGGTCGTCAACGGCATAGGCAATCGCCACCCTTGTGGATCAGAGAGAGATTTGCCACCGTGTGACTATTTTGATACCATGTGGGTTGTGGGTTCTGGTATTCATTAACTCTTAGCTGAGCTTCCAGTTATAAACGGCGGACTCCCTCTCAGCTTGGGCGGCTCTACTTGGGGATGATCCCAGCTGTGAATCACAGCCCAACACCCAGAATACTTCCCAGCCACGATGAGGCGGTAATCGTTGAGAGACACCATATTTTAGTTATCTCAATTATTATGCAGGCCCCATTCTCGGACATTCCATTGTCCTCATATTTTCATTCTATGACGCACCGCTGATAACCTCCATCAGCGGTACCGCACTTCCCAACGGTTTGCCACCTCGTCGTAGCCTGGAGGTATTCCTGGGCGGCGGACCGCGACGTACACCGGGGATTCATCCCCCACCCCCGCGGCGTTTCATCCCCCGCAAGCTGAGAAGAAGTCCGGCGTTTCTATCAGGAAGCCCAGCTAAGAGTAAACCAATACCAGGATCCACCACCATCCTTGCACCAAACTAGTCGCATGATGCCAAATCTCCCAATTGGAGATTTACTGAGCAAAGTAGGAAACGAAGCCTTGCGCGATCTTTTATTATATGCATGCATACACCAACATGTGAAAAATCAGGTGGGAACGACAAGTGTTACGTCTTAAAGACAACTGGTGGACAACAGCCGCTAGTGAATAGCTCTCAAAGAATGTTAAGCGCACAGCTGGAATATCAACCACAAAATGTCGGGTCACTTCGCGAAAACCCTCGAAGAAAAATGTGACGCCATTCCATTTTCTAAGGGCTGAACCACTTAGGGTGATCTTGCACGCAACGGGAAAAAGTGGACATTGCTGCCACACGATCGAATCAGTAAATGTATTTCGGAGGATACATAAAGCAGGTGGTCCGTGCTTCATACTTTGATTACTTTACTCCACCTAAAGAAAGAGAAAAGCTGAGTAGATGACATGTTCAGACATTCGTATCCTTCCCTGATACTAACCAACATTGCTGTATTCATCTACAAGCATTTTTCAGGAACAAAAACAACAAACACGATGACGCGATGACGCCATCGTCATATGTGCTTTCTTTTATGGTTAGAAGTGCATAACAAAGCTTTATTAAACACAGTGTTTCACAAAGGCAAGGATGAACGGTACGAACAATTTCATTACGACAAAAAGTGACACGATCTTTGTTCACGAGCCAGCACCGTATAAGTTCTTGTCATAACATAATCTCATAGGTAGCTAATGTAGTCATCAATTACACAGCCAAACTTTAATGCAATTTCGTCGATGCATGATTTTATGTGAAGGCGGCATAGGTCACGCTGAATTACTTCTTTGGAAACCTAGTGAGACATGGGAAGTACGGTGTCTGGGGATGCCGAGCAAAACACGCATGGTCGCCGGTTCAATGCCACCCGTGGCCAGCCAGGCAGAGCCAAGAACACAGGAGTAAAGATCTGCTTAAAAATTTCAAACTCTATTTTCGTAGAGAAGGTCAACGGTGTAAGTGTTTCTAGATAGAGAGAGGGAGACAGAGAGTGAAGATCACAACAAAAGGTGTAAATTGAAAAGCACACCATCAATCGGCACTCTCCGGCAACGATGCGCTGATCTAGTCGCTAGCTTCTATACTCCAACCATGTATACTCCCACTAAATCCAGTTTGACTAAGGATTTACTAGATTGTTTGAAAGATACCCGTCACCCACATCAACCCAGTAAATCAGTAAGAACAGGACTAACAGGTCTGTTAGTCGATAACCTCGTTCAAAGGTCCAAATCGTATGGCAAAAAAAAATCCCACCAAAAGCCGCCTACTTCATGTAGCAACGACCTCGCAAAGCTCTATCCCAGCTATCTCGGGATTCTAGGGAGAAAACAAAGATAGTTCATAGGGTCCAATATGTCAGTGACGACATACGGTCACAGTTCAAGACATATACGAACACTGCTACTCATGTTAATGACAGTTGCAGTACACTAACACTAACGGAAGAAGTGCCGAGAATTCTACATGTCAGCACGGACCATCTATGCAGGACCAATAAGAATGGACACAAACATGGTCTTACAGGTAAACAAGTAGAAGACTGTTGGAGGCCTTGAAGCCTTGGCACTACCACACATTAGCATTCGTTTCATCAAGCTAACAATCATGCGTTAACTAATACTGTTGAACGGTACTGGTGGATCTATTTTTAAACTAAACAACAAGATTCAACGTACAGTCGACGATTACCCAGTGCAATAACGTGTCCGAAGAAAACATAAGCACTGGCCACTTAGGTTGTGAAGGAATTTCGTTCCCATTCTGTACTACACTGGACATTTAATCCTATCCCACAGTGCTAGCGAACTTCAGCAGTCAGGAAATGATTACTCTTCATATTTACTGAAATGCCATGCTTCATGGCAACAACGAGATTACGGATCACGATTGGTGAATTACAGAGAATAATATGATTAACAGTAGCTGAACTTTATTATGGCAATCGATCCGGTAGAGGATCAATTTTGCAGTAATCGATATCGGAAAACAGCCGTGTGCGAATGGAACAGGCGATGCACGGACACCTTATGGTTCATCACAACCACAGCTAACGCTTAATGAACACTTTTATTAAATACTCATACACGGTGTAAATAAAATAAAAATCTCATTCGATTTCCCAAGTCTTAGAAAAGTGGTGCTGCTTGAAAACAATTCACAAGGCACTTTGCAACGAGCTGCTAGCACAGCTTGCAATAAGTCTATAAGAACGTATTCATATAGTTACATAAAATGAATACGACATAATGTATTATTAATAAAATTTACATGGAGATAATATTGGATACAGAATGGCACTGATTAAAAGTTAAAATAGCATGGGACAAGAATTAAGACAGAAAACAGTCAGCTATGCTTGAAAGGAGCCATGTTCAAAATAGAAGAAATTTGACAGCATAGATCAGAAGTGTAAAATGCAAACATACCAATTCACAGAAGTCCAGAAAGAAAAAATCGGGAAGCAGTTTAGAGCTTAAATTTTGAGAAGTGCAGATAGCTCTGCATCTCAACGATATTTGGAGGGCACAGATGTCTGCACACATGACCGACGATAGCGGCTAGGAGTTGTTGGAACGGCACATTCGTTTAGTTGTTGTAAAGCGTTCAAAATCTTCTTTCCAGACGAGTATCTTAATTTGAAACATTATGGAAGCATAGTACACTACGTGTTGACAAAATAGATTTTTTTCAAAAACTATTTTGTAAGAGAGATTGGAGAACTCCTTTACAAATGGTTCACAAAAATATAAATTATCCACTCTACTTCGAAACCTCTAACACGTAACCAACGAGAATTCGGACTATTAGAACAATAATACGACTTTATACTATTACTATTTTATACGATTACTACTCCTATATTACTATTTTATATTTTAATTGTATTTTTTATGGGAAGCGTAGCACAGTAGTAGTGATGTTGGTCACCACAAGCATGGTACTAGTTCGATTCCGCTCCGGGCCAGCCAAGTCTCTTGTCCCGCCTGGGTAGGGGATTGGTACCTGGACTTATCCGGAAAAAATCACTCCCTACAACCTAAATGGGAACATTCCAGCCAAGCTTCTCAAGATTCCAGTGAGAATCTACTCGACCAGCACTCCACGACACAGTAGCCGACAGCCACACGTAAGTGTTGGAAGATTTTCGAGGGAGATGGATGCGAGGAAAGCAATCGAATACGAGAAGTGCTGAGATCCTCACAACAGTCGTGAAGACGGGTTGTGCAAGAATAAACGTAAAAAAGACGACCGTATTAATACTGATAATTGATACGAAACAGAAAACTCGATTGAAAAGACCTTGCCAAACGGTGACGATTATGCACGATCCGAGATTCAAGTCGGTTGAGCCATCCCAGTCGTTGTTCCATATCAGGTAAGTTGATTCCATTACTAAATTAACGTTAATATCGTAATCAAAGAAATAATAAGAAGAACATAAGGCTACTACCACCTTTAATTCAATGGGTATGAAGAAAGTATATACTGAAATAGTGAATTACCTTTTCGCTCGAATAGCTTCGCAGCAAATGTCAAGCATGCGCTGGACGACATAATTTCCATACTGATGGAATAACAATATGTCCAAGGCATCCTTCTTGGTCTCCCTTTAAAGAAGGAAGGTAATGCCATCTTCAAGAAAATGGTTAAAAGCTTACGGGTGTGGTATGTATCCATCAAATATCTCATCCATCATTTCGGCCAGCAGTACAGGAGGAGCGAATTCAAAAGCCTTCTCAACCACGTGAGATGCATACTTCTCTTGAGACAAAGACAAAAGATTTCTCCTAAAAGTGAGTAATAGAAGTCCTCCTAGTTCAAAACGCAGTTAAGGAATTCTCGACATGAAACATGACCACGGCTCAGCATTAGTTATAACAAACGTCCACATAACAGTATTTAAGAGAGAAGACTTACAACAGGCATTCCTCTATTAGTTTATCACGATAATCTGACAGAGTTCCTGCCTTTATGACGTGTTGGATGACATAGTTTGCAAATTCGTTCGATGCTAGTCTTTCACAGTTTGAAACTACATGATCCATCAGTTTTTCAAGCAATGGTGAACGACACTTGCTGATCTTCTAGGATATACATCATTGTCGTGAGGAACTGATTTAAAAAAATATATCGCACTTAAATTTTATCTTGAAAATTCGCATCAATGCAGGGAAATTACGCATCTATTCACTGTAAACTAAAACAGCTAAGATAGCATATGTAATGGAAATCACCTTATTCGTATCAGAAAGGAGCTCAATAGCCAACTGTATCACACGGCAACCATACTTGTCTTCAGCAACGCTAAAGAGCTCTTCACGATTATTAACAAAGTACTCCACCACGAACTGCCAGTGAGAAAGAGTAAACGACGTCATTATCTGAAAATATTCCCAACTATAAAGCACGTACTGCATCACTGATAAGCAAGCACGAGGTTGATAGAAAGGCTTATTCGGCTTTCTAGAACATGAAGACGTCGACCTCCCTAGCAGGGTTTCTCAGGCTGGCGAGTCCGGCGTTTCCAGAAGTCTAGCCAAGAGTAGACCAATACAAGAATCCATCACCGTCCTGGTATCAAATTAGTCCCATGATAGAAAACCTTTCTCTGATCCGTAAGGACTGCGACTGCTTGTGCTGGTGCAGACCTGAATCAGGCTTTGGCCAGGCTGAACTCAGGATTCCAGAGAATCACAATGGCTTAACTAGGAAATCTTCGAAAAAGTGGAGAATATGCTGAAGCCCGCACAACCAGTGAGGACGGGCAATTCCAGTATCAAGTAAGTAAGACGTCGAAATGTCAACCGAACAAACCCTTCTATCAACCTCATGTAAACCTACTAATGAAAGAATACATATTTATCAGCATGGCGAGGTTTAAGGAAAGTCGGTTTTTGAAGTACTGTAAAGTACATTCAACTCTATATGGAAAGCAACTGAATGATAGTTTTTCAAAAATTCGAAAACATGTCAAGTGTTTCCTCTACTCTGTGCGCCCTGCTGCTTATTTAATACATCCGGAGGATACTTATCCATTGATGCCTTTCATCAAACTGCATTTCCCAAATAGTTCTTCCACTTTCGTTCAGTTTATGGGAAATGTCACCACTACTGTTCACACTGTCGAAATAAACGAACTGATTTTATTTTCGTTAAAGCGATGATAAAGATGTTACACGTGGATGCACAGGAAATGGATACGGAAGGAATGTAGAACACATTGGCGAACACGCAGTAGCTTGGTCTTCGCCTGCTAGTTCGATGAGTAATATCTGACTCATACCTACCATGTATCCTCCATAAATGATTTATATATTCCCTTCTCATTAGTCTTTTTTTCTCCTACGTAAAAAGGCTAAAAAATCGTCCAGAAACTTAGATGTCAAGTATGTGGTAGAAACTCGGTTAAAATCAATTTTTTTTCTAAGTACGTTGTCTAAGTAAGTTCCTAAGTATGTAGTAATATGTCTAAGTCTAAGTTTCTAAGTATTTCTAAGTATAAAACAAAGCTCTACTCGGTCGACCTCACCATAATGTGTTAACTAAGCGACCGAATGGAAAAGCGTAGAAAACGTCTCTGCGCAGCAAAAAAAAAACGGAAGAGAAAAAGAATCGTATACGACTCACGGCGATCAGTTTGATCTGAAACCCATGACCCTTATAAGAATCATTTCAATACCAATGTGTTAACACGGGCGTAATTATCAAAACTATTTTACGATGGACAATGCGGAGTGTTCAACAGATTTGTGACAACATGAGTTGATTCCAACACAAACGTCGCATAGGACAACTGCTTCATTCAATTTTAAACAAACTTATCTCAACTTACGATGGACCTTACATCAAAATAAGAAAATCGGATGCACACTCGCCTGAAGAGGATAAAGTTTCTTGTTAAACACTTTTGTTATTTTATGAAGATGTGGCGTGTGTGGCGCAGTGGTCAGAGGAACCCTGCGACACACACATGGGATCGATCCCCGCGCCCGTGGCTCACCAAGGTTTCCATCTCTTTAGGGTCTGCAAATCGGTGCCAAACTTGTTTAGGAGAATAGCAACACTGACTCGATACATCGGTAGGCCACCGTCAGTCATTGCAGAGGCCAAATATGGATTCCATCACCTCCGATGCTTAATGAAATCGAAAACGTGACGCATTCCTTAGCGATTGATCAACGTCGAAAGCTTTATCCTTTTACCCCTCATGAAAATTAAACTCTGATTATCTGAAACGCCAGTTTCTCTCGTTAAAGTTTGTACTTCGAACACTGAAGCAATTAACACTCGGTGTTCAAGGTCTAAATACGTATGGCTGCTGCAACTACTTGAGAACTTATTTTCGACCCACTCGCAACAAGCTGAGTTCAATTCACGTCGGTCATTCGGGTTTGTTTAAACGTAATTTGCAAATGATTTCAGCGTTTTTCGACATCTTCTATGCATTTACCTTTACTTTTGGAACATCTCGCTCTTTTCGAAACAAAAAAAACCTGGTCCACTCTATAATCACGGTGCCAACATCTGGTGCACAAAATCTATGGAGTATACGTCGATCGGTATTTTCAATCAGCCCAATCCACGTGACATTCTTCATTAAACATAGTAATGGGAAATGAAACAGCAAGCAGATATTCAGAAATGATTCTCTTGTGCCTACGACGTGGACGACGTTGGTTTCCCAACAACACTCGAGTTGAGAACTTGATAGACTTACCGCAGAGATATGTACTCCTTCTTTAATAAGCTTAATTACAAAAGAAATAGTATAGCAGAGACTTTCATTAGTCGCTCTAAGGATGGGTAAATCTTCCCTAAAATATTACTTCCATCGTGAACTTTATTTTAAAAAATTAAGGGTTCATCGTGGAACTCCGCTGTAATTTTCTCGATAACATCCTTGTTCAATCGCTTTCTGGCTTGAAATACGAGAAAAATATTTTGTGGACCCCAACAATAGAATTTCATTTCAACAGAATAACACTTTTGTCTTGCTTACGTAGATCAGTAGACCTTAGCATTTTACATTTCAGAAGGTACTAAGTACATGTTCACTACCAGCAACTACAACTCTTGTGAACTATTAGGCAATTCGGCAAATAAAGCACTCGAACGTTAGGATGAAGGAAAAAACCCTTAGTTTTGTGCTTGGTTCATTTACGTAGCAAATAATGAACAACAACAAGTATGAATTAAAAAAAGGAAGCTAACCTTTTGTACGACGTGATTTGCATTTTGGTCGATACACAGGGTCACCAAATCGCAATTGTGTAGCTCTAGCATAAGCAGGCTCTTCAGGTCCTCAGGCAAACACTGTGAATAGATGAAGATTTCAGTATGAAAATGAATACTGACCAACGTAGTGGTCTCACAATTATTCCCATAATTCGAAACAAAAATAAGCCAGTGCTGTTAATGATTGTCTAGCCTCAATGACCTTTCGATGGCAGTTGTGTACCGTAACCGTTGTTGCTGCACCGTTTACTTTACTTACGTATGCCATGTGACAGAATATCATAACCACCTATGAGAATCGTTCACTTCATATAACTTTGCTATTTGTCCTCAATGTAGTCAAAAGATTTAAAACCATATATCGAAATGATTAAATTTACATGAGAATGGATACTTACTTATTTGGATGCTTGGCCTGTCTTCAGTGGTTGTGCCGGCCTCAGCATAATCTCCATTTTTTGTGACTTTTGCTGGTTTAGCCATTGTGGTTCCCTGAAGTCCCCAGGACAGCCTAGTTAAAGTCAGCCCCAGGTCGTCACCACCACAGGCAGTCACCGCCATTGTGGATCAGAGGGAGATTTCGCACCATGTAACAACTAGTTTGATACCAGCATGGTGGTGGATCCCAGTATTGGTTTACTCCTAGCAGCGCTTCCTGATAGAAAAGCTGGGCTTCTTGACAGAAAAACCGGACTCCTTCTCAGTCTGGAAAACACTTCTGGGGAGTGAATCCCCCCTGTACATAGTAGCCCAACACCCAGGAACACCTTCTAGCCACGATGAGGCGGTAAACCGATAGGAAGTTGCATGACTGCAAACTCCGTAACACTTTCTTTACGGGAAGAACCTTTAACTGATCAAAGGAGTGTTGAGATTTTCTTAACACTGTATGGGTGATAACCAGCGTCATCAAACACCTACCGCTTTACCACTTCTACACTTTACATACAGGACTTTATTGAAACTACTTAGTTAGGATTACATTAAAGCATGACTATTCTTTGCTTAACGACATAACACAGCAAACCTCGATCACTTTCTGTATCACACGGCATGAATAACGGTTTAGACACATTGGATAGAGCTTCCGACCAAGGAGATGACTTATGATCCACCTCTGTTCTTGTACAGTAGCATTTTGAATAGCGCACTGTACGAAGAAGTTGCCGAATACATCGCTACAGAGTGACTGGAAAGAAGTAGGCATGCTCGGTACGAACTTCGAATGACTTCTACATATTAAATGTACCTCAAATAAGTTAGTTCGTTCGAACAACTCTTTCACAAGCAGTTCCCTGTCCGCGGTGCCCTCTTCAGGGTAGTTTGCTTGCAGGAAACTAAACATTTAGTAGAATAAGTACCAAGTATGACGAAACGAATAAATAAAACAGACCCAAGTTCTAAAAGTTTTGAGCATGTTCTTACGAAAAGGGATGAACGAGTCTCTTGATGAAGTACCGTAGCACTATGAAGGTCGAGACTAGAGGATTAATGTGCTACCTTCCTTTTCTGCCATTCATGGATTCTTCTCTTGGAATTCGAAAAATGTTTTTCTTAAAGCTAACTCATTACGCTAACCGCTTATACACTGCCATGGTTACTTTCTAAATATTCCTACAATGTAAATTCGAAAGAAGGTTTGGAAAGACTCACGTGCAGCCTGTTTTATCCTTAGCAAACACCTCAAGCAATCTCTCTTCGAGAATCTTACGAAGCGGAACGATGATACAACCCTGTCCGTCTGTTACCCAACTGGGAAGAGGGCAACGAGTGTGGTTTTCTCCAAAAGAGTTATCGACCTCGTAACTGCACATAATGCCCAGTGTTGGTAGTGGAGATGCCAGATTTGGAGAAATCGACAACTGAAGATTTGGAAGAAATAAAGCTATACAAACATCTAAGTACGCCAGCTCTACACATTAAAGCTTTTTGCGTGATTTATTTGAGATGTGAATGATCAAATCTCGGTCTAAAAAGCAATCCTGAGAAGACAATGTTATAGAGGAATTTACTTTTGCTTCAAAATGGCGAGAAACATGTAGAGGAGTGTATGACTGCGTATTACTGTCCAAATGAGTTAGTGGTCTACGCAGACCAGCGTTCCCTGGGGTACCTTCCGCCCGTGTAGACCTAGGTGGCGAGTAAGGACTTCCTTCTAAATAGCCGTAATTAAAACATATAGAACTGCAAGCGACAAGACAAATAACGATACCTGCTGAACTGCTGGATTTCGAATTAGAAACCGATATACCAGAATCGGAAAGATGAGACGCTTCAGCACAAAACAGGGGACTAACGTATGCCGTTCGGCATCCGGGCCCATTGTCGCGAACAGTAGAACAAGTGTCCTCATTTTTGCTCGCCATATTTACAACTAGTTGAGATATCGCGAAGATACTGGCGTTGGCTGTAGACCAAGTGGTTGATGTCAAGCCTGTGGTCCTGAAATTGTAGTATAACTAGGTGACCCCACAAACAAGAGGTCGGTAAGGGTCGTGAGCACACTGTGGTCCTACGCGATTAATGCAGTGGAGAAACGGAAACGCTCGAAAAGACCGTTGAAAAGTGAGGGACCGCCCGTCCTACTGAGTCGACTCGCCGCCAACAGTAGCCGCACAGGCGGGCATCGCATCGATCGGGTACTGTGATCGTCGTTGGGCAGTTATTGATCCACCGGTTAGGCGCCTATCACAGATCACGGTTTGCAACTTCCAGTGAAATATTACTAGGTAATGTAGTCACAATGGGTCTGCTATGTTCATACAGAAATAGCACCTTTAAGTTACGTTGGAAATCAGGGCTTAGACCAAAATGATCTGCCGAACTGAGTTGCAAAGCCATGCACACGATACAGGAAAGAGGCCACCAAGCCTCAAGTGGAGTTCTTCCGATATTTGGTGTACACAGTGTGCTTCGTCGATTGTGAGGCATTGGAATGTAGTCGTGGGTATGGTCCAAGAGGACAAGGACAGGTGGTCAAGTATGGCTCAAAAGTGCGATAAAGTCGCAACTACGACACCCCTACGGTTCAGTAATCCCCGTCTATACACCAATGTTTATGGCTAATGTGGTTTACCCAGACCTTAATCGGTTTTAGTTCACAGTGACGACTTTGATATGATAAGTGATAAAGTGGGGAACCTATTTTAGCCACTAAGAGGCACATGGAGAAAAACCACTTAGGCGCGTTAACTCAGCCAACTAATCAATGTCAGTGTGATGGCATATCTTTAATTTTGCTATGTCCAGAAAAAAGGCGTGCCCATAAACCACCGTTGTACGCTCTCATTAGGAAACAGACCAGACCTCTGCCAGCTACTTGCTGTCCTGAAAATGTATTAAGCTGGCCATAGAGCACAAAGTTGTTACCGTACCTGTATGAGGTGAGAGCGAGTGACAAGTGACGAACGACGACGAACCGCGCACGGTGACGAATGGACAGCGTCAGCGTCGGCGTCGTCGCCGCACGGACCGCACCGCCCCCCACAGCGCAGCTGGGCGACCGTGCTCAGCGCACGGAAGTCGTTGGCAGTTCCGATCATCGACAGCTGCGTGGCGTCTGCCATGACGGCCGTGCGCTAGTGGCAGTGACGCCCTCCGACCCCTGCGGGCAAGGCGGCGTGCGCGTTACGCGGCTGTGTGGGCAGCGTCGTACTGCCGCGTTGGACGCGCTGCTGTGCTGCAGCGCTCCGATGAGCAGCGCTACGAATGCCACTGCTGTCGGTGTATTTTTTCCTGCTTTTAAGTTGATTAAATACATTAGCCGAGGACTGTACATCACCATCTGTAGTTCACCGTCCAGACTCGTTTTACCACCCTGATCTCCGTGCGCAACATTGCATTGCTTATTGAGATCGACAACCATCGACTAGGGAAATGGACTGTTCGAAGCACGGGATGGTTTCCTGATCCGTAACTGATGTTCAGTTGCGAATAGAAGCTATTAAAGTGAGAAATAATGCAGGAGCACGTCGCTTCGCATTGCTGTTCCATCTCCTGTTCAGTTTCCCAACTTTCTCGGGATTTTTTAAGCTAGATGCGCATATACCTCCCAACGGTTTACCTCCTTATCGTGGCTGGGAGGTGTTCCTGGGTGTCAGGCTGCGATGTACAGCGGCAGGATTCATCCACCTGGCAGGGTCACCTAAGCTGAGAAGGAGTCCGGCTTTTCCATCAGGAAGCCTAGCTGAGAGTAGACCAATCCCAGGGTCGACCACTGTCCTAGTATCAAACTACTAGTCATATGGTGGCAAATCTCCCTCTGGTCCACAAGGGTGGCAACTGCCTGTAGTGGTGACGACCTGGGGCAGACTTTGGCTAGGATGACTTCGGGACTCCAGGGAAACACAATCGGTAAGCCAGCAAAACTCCGAAAAATAGGGATTATGCTGGGACCCGCACAACCAGTGAAGATGGGTCGTCTAAGTATCCAAATAAGTTACGCACATATTAACATAGTGATTCTGAATTGAGACGTATCCACCACCATAGTTCGTTATCAATTATATCAGAGCTCTTTCATGAACCGGGTTTCTTTCCAAATTACTGACAATGCCGTCCTTTTCACTAATTCGTCAAGCCTTCCAAGAATAATGTCCACATAAAATGTACCCCCTCCCAAGTATTTTGAAGTCGTCGGAATAAAGAAGATCGACTGGAATTTCTAACTTCTGCGTCGCTTTTAGGTATTTAGGCCTGTATGTTTTGTAACGGATCTTCATTCTTACTATCAAGATATCATTTCTATTCGGATCAATAAGTTCTTCGCATTTGTAAGCAAGTCTTCGGTGTTCACTAGGTGGTCATACGCTACGAAAAAACATTCTTTAGTGTCGGGAAACTATTCCATCGAAAATGTCCTCTCTTGCCTACATAAGTCCGTAGCGAGAACCTTTCATACATTTTTTCTAACTATTAATTTTTACGCCGAAAGAGCTAATCCTACGATAATAGTCCATCTATCTATCGATCGTGCACCAAGGGTTCAGTTGTCCCATGTCTCAACTTCAGTATACTATTTGTAACTTCGTAGTTCTTCAGTATTCCTCTATAGACTACTCCAACCTGATGACGAGGCCTCAGGCTTTTCCAATTCGGTGTGACTCTTTATTACAGTTTCAGAAAAAACTTCATAAGTAGCTGCTCATCGTACTGGTCCTTTAACGCAGAGAGTAGATGGTGGTTACGAGAAAAGCTACTGGAATCTCGTCTCTTTCAATATTCAGTGAATGATGAAGAGCTCCGTTGTGCTGAAGTATGTTGATATTCTAGATCGTAGCTATCCAACAAATAAAGTATGGCACTACACGTTGTTTCCATAATAATGTGAAATTCAATGTATGACAGCCTTATACCAGTACTACAAGAGCTCGGCATGAAATACTTCCTGTAGCATTTCCTACTTCTGTTGCTCTGGTCCCTATTGCAGTAATGTGTCCTGCACTTAGCATACTGTAGGAACCTACGACTGTAGGGTCGGGTCTCCACCAGTAGTTGTGACACATCACGTGTCCCTCCGACCTGTTTCTCAACATACTGTAGAGCACGAGTGCCTCGATCACTGATCGTCGGCATAGGTCGGAATTCCAGATTCCCTATCTTGTCCTCGTAATACTATTTATATTAGGACATTTCTAGATTTTTCTAGACCAGCATGTTTCTAGAATCATCCTCTCTACAGTACGTCCAATAACGCTGAGTGATTCCTTATCCTGCATATGTAAAGTTAAGGCTTTCAGTGCGTAATTTACTGCTGAAAAATTTGTAGACTCCAAGAATGACATAGATCCAGGCGTTCTTTCTGTTCTTTACTATGTACTGGATTCTCCTGTAAGTATCATACACCGCTCATTTCCTTCTGAACTGCACTGAATTAAGGTTGTTCTTCATGGTGACTCCTTGATCGAGATACACATAGCCAGAGCACTCGATTTTCGTTCTGTTGGTTATAAATGGGGCTTCGGGAGTTTAGGACGTTTTTCATAAAAAGAACTTCCTTTCCACATGACAGTGGTTCTGCGGATATTCAGTGGAAAGGTATTGGATGCAACGCGAGCCTTGTGTGCGTGGACTTTTCATACAACTAATCGTTTGTTTGGTAATCTCTGGTAGAATTAGAGGTGCTGTGGTCTAACAAATTTTATCAGTGCATTTCTTCTGAGAGCATGAAATGAGCAATGGTAAGCATAAAGACAAAGAAAATTGGACGGAATATGTACGAGATGGGCTGGAATATAAAGCCTGTGAAGAAGCAGAAATTATAATGGAACACGTCTACGTGGGACGCCTAACTCATTTAACGACATACTTGTGATCGTTATGTACTAAAGTTATTGTTTAAAGTTTGACAATCATTTTAGAAGCAAAACCAGTCATTAAAATGTAACCACTCAACTGGAGATTAAATGTTTTGGCACACCATATCACTATGATCAACACACAGTTCATAACATCAAGCCCTTTATTGACGGAGCAAATCAAAATTCAGTAAGGCCTTAAATGGGTGAGACATTTCGTGACCCACCGTTTTTGTTTTCTAGGAACAGAATGAATGTTTAGTACACGAGTAAACAGAGAACCAAGAGTTACCAATATCATTATTCTTCACAAACTCAAAAGTAGACCTCAAAAACGACGTTCACTACTCAACGCTAGTAGGTAGGCTGTGAACTTCTCCGTTACAACCTATTGCTAGGAAGGTAAACGTAGACTTGTAGATGTTAAACTCGTTTCACCAAGAGGATAAATTCTTTAAGCATTATCACTTATGCTCTTGCAGAAAAATGAGGTCCACAAAGAACGGAAGCGACTGTGCACCAGCACAATATCCACAGAATTACTCGTACAGGAGCATTGTTAACAGTCTATTAGAAAACGAGGTGCTCATATTGGAATCTTCTTTTCGTTTAGATCTGTTTAGGCAACAAATTCAATTACATGAGCCACAACTGGGTGCAAATTTACCTTAGGTCGAGGAATTAATCAATTTAACCGTTGAGTGAAAATCACGATAAATGGCTCAGGTTTTTCACAGGTTAACGTTTCAAATAGTCTGACTACGGTAACTCAACATTCCTAGACATTTGGGAAATTACTGCAGATAAAAGCTAAACAAGGGATAAAACATTGCATTCGACTTTATCCAATGTATGGTTAGAGGTGACTGAATTCATATCCGTCCTAAAGGATGATTTGTGGTGAACCACGGATGTACAAACTCGGTGCTGTTATCCTTCCAGGCAAGTCTAGTAGTAATCTGTCGACTCCGATGGGTGAAAGGTTAGGTGACCCCATGGCTGGGGTCGAACCAAGGACAACGTCCTTATTGCGAGGCTCCTCCGACCACTGCGATACGTTTTCCTTGCACCAAAATTTGGCATACATGAATAGCTGCAGTAGCTTTATTGTTTTCCAGGTAAACTGTTTTCAACCAGCTAGGAGTGACTCGACCATTCTATGAATTTGCTCTATGTTTAAATGAGTAAGACTTCAACGGATGGTCTGCAAATCACCTGTCAAAGTAGTTTTGATTTTTATTCCCGTTGACACTCTAGAAGAACAGTGCTTAAGGACTAGCAATAACTTGTGAATTGCTCATGTTGCCATATACGTTGCCAGCACTAGCAGAAGGATGGACGGCGGCGTTAGGTATTCGCCAAGATATCATATGGTCTTAGGACTCTGACACTATTGCAGCTATTGTTGTGGAGCACGCAATATCTTGGTGGACTCGATGAATTCCCTTTCTTCTCAGGATTTCGAAATTTTCAACCTTTCAATCGAATGGATGATCAGAGCAGATAGAACGTAATGTACCTGAAGAATACCATAGATATTCAAAGGGCTTTTTCGTCCTAACATATAGTGTAGTCTTCGACACAGGTTTTACGTACACGATATTTTGTTGTTGTGGTGTTTCGTGAATTAGCTTCCCTGAATCCCAATGTAACGCCGCCCTACACTTCCTATTTCGTCTTTAAATGTGTTCTCTGGCACATATAAATCGAATAGAGGACTTATACTTGCTGTTCATCAGAGCTCGACTCCCAGGGCCACTGCTTTGTAAGAGTGACGGAATCACCGATTTAAGAAGCTACTGATGGTGCTGGTCGCCTAGAGGTTCGTAAGAGAAACGTCGACACGAAAGGGCACGGATCTTATTGCAATCAATGTCGCCTGCGGTGAAATTCGGTGCTTTCGTGCCAGTGCTTGTGAAATTATTTCCACGGATACGATTATCTAGTAATCGCACGAGTACTTTGTCGATTCAAGTAACCGAATTCGATGTCTGCTTCAAGGGCATCGGCGCAACAGTCAGTTCTGTGGAGTCCTGCTACAATTTATGAAAACAAAGAAGCTCTTCATGAGTTATTGTCGCTTGACTAGACAATGAAACTATTCATAGCTGTAAGAAATGGAAAAAGGCCTGGATGGTAGTATTCATGAGGTCGGTTCATGAAGAATTCTATTTCCCAAGGCCAGTAAGCCTTTAATTGCACCCTCCATGTCGTACCATGGATGTGTCCTGTTGCTCAAACTCCGCCAAGTTTTCTACACCGCGATGTTTTCTTAGCCTTTAATAATCTCCATACTTTTTATAGCAGAGACGGCAGAGTCCACTTAATGACATGATGTTCTGGAGAGCTTGTAGTGAACAACCGCTGCCACGTCCGTTAACTTTTTAGCGATGTTCTGGTTCGCTCCTAATCAAGATGGCGCTGCTAGAAGACGAGTCTTAGTTATACATCTGAGAATTCAGTACATTAAATTGTTCAGTATTCAGACCAGAAGATTTTTAAGTCCCTTCCTGAATCCTGGATAGAATTATTTGCTGCAGCAACTATACGTCATCCTGAGAAGATGAACATGTTTGTCGGTTGTGATGACTACTTAACGTCACAGTGGAGTCTCCAGTCATTGGTATGGCAGTAACAATCGCAACAAACTATGTTAACCTATGTCATTTGGCATGGGCACTATAGTGTGCTTTTTCAGTTTAGTGCGTCCCAGGACTTTCTTTTTATCGTATTCGGTATATTCGTTCGATAGCCGATCAAGAGCAGATCGAAACATTATTAAAGAGACCAAAAAATCAATTCTCTACACTTAATGGCTAAGAAAAAAACCTTTTATGGACAAATTCATTGACCGATGACCAAAAACTAACTCTCACTTTATTCTAATCAACGTCGTCTTTGCATGGCAAGTGCAGATATAAAAAACACCGAAATAGACCCAGCAGAGGGTGCAAAATGCTTCCAAGTGCTGGAACCAGTATATTCGCATAACGGACCACACTAACAGTAAATAGTAGCTTGCCTATCATTGATATCCATGGGACAATACAGCAAACTCTCTTTTGCAATTCTGTCATGTTCAAAATCATTAACTTTTATTGTAAAAAGAGCAGAAAGTCCTTAGCCAACGAAGAATTGCTGGCATTCTTTTTGGAGGGCCAAGCTAAATGGCGTGCGTCCATTATGGTTTAAAGGAAGTTGCGAACTTTTTAATTTTAGTCATTTTGTTTTAACGTTTTGTTTTCTGCCTTCTATAATTTTCATGGCAGGTTACTAAGCGAAATACAACCACAACGTTGCTGAGATATTTGCAAAACTCTGGACCGCAGGTGTCTATGGTGGGGAACGAACGCGCTATTATCCTTTCCGGGGAGTAACGCGTTCACCACCACACCATGCGGGTCCTTTGTTTCGCACGTCTCTCAGCTATTTCTATCGATCTTTTTGCCACAGCAATCACCCGTCAGCGGGGTTGATCTGGGGAGCGCAAATCGGCATAGAACCCAGTTAAGCATGGCTACAGCCATAGCTTAACTGGGTTCTATGCCGATTTGCGCTCCCCAGATCAACCCCGCTGACGGGTGATTGCTGTGGCAAAAAGATCGATAGAAATAGCTGAGAGACGTGCGAAACAAAGGACCCGCATGGTGTGGTGGTGAACGCGTTACTCCCCGGAAAGGATAATAGCGCGTTCGTTCCCCACCATAGACACCTGCGGTCCAGAGTTTTGCAAATATCTCAGCAACGTTGTGGTTGTATTTCGTTTAGTCATTTTCTTTCTATTTCATGGTAAGAAAATAGGACTTAGTTTAGATCTCTATAACACAATTCATGGTGAATGTGTTATAGAAGAAAGATACCCTTAGCACGTACTGACCATGTCGACAAATCTTTGAAATCGGCATTTGAAATCCGATTGTTCAGATGGTGTTATTTCAAGAGCGCTATCTCGATTGGTGGTGGTGCTGTTGATTGCTATCATGTAGGGTTGCATTAGTAGAGTTCAGAACAAGCATTTAAAGAGACGGTCCAGGCTTCATGGGCAGCGATTCATGCATTTGCCAGGTTCACCTAAGCTGAAAAAGAGATTGCAATTTCTACTTGGTAGTTAAGCGTATCACTCTGATGGCTTACCGCGTCATCGTGGATGGTGTTCCTAGGTGCGGGGCTGCAATGTACAGCGGAGGTCCATCTCTCCTGCAAGGTCAACCTAAGCAGCCTGTGGTGGTGACGACCTAGAGGAGATTTTGGCCTGGCTGAGCACAGGACTCCACGGAACATTGAAATACAATGGCTAAACTAAGCGAGTACTGGGCCCGCACAACCAGTGAAGAAGAGCCATCCAAGTATCCAAGTAGGTAAGTTATACTTATCGCGTCAGAACTTGACGCACTATTCATGGTTATCCTATCCTTGCCAAAGCCACTGAAATCAGAGAGCCTGGTATCAAAAGCATATGGTTTTGTCTTTCCCTAGGAAGTGGAATCCACTGAGCACCTCGGGCTTGAGACAGAGAAGGATGGCGTGCTCGTTGGAGGTATTTGACCACTGACACGGTTTAGATACTGAGATAATGCAATTCAAAAAACCGACTTTTTATAGACCTCGTCATAAAAAGTCGATATATTTATCTATATGTCCTTATGAACAGATCTTGTCGAGCTGATGCGAGGTTGGTATAAGTTGTCGTTGTTGTTGTTGTTGGTCGATGACTGACGTTTCGGTAATTTCGTCTTAGGCGAATTCTGTAGTGCAACTTATTTCATAGCCACCTTGAGACGCGCTTCAACTGCTCTCTTTAATCACGGTGCAGCTGAAATAGCTCGTGTTTGAACCATCTCGGGTGTCAGTAAAGCCCTAGAACAATTGATCTAATGTTGTAACGTTTGCTTTTGCTTCTCTAGTTTCCAGTATATTCCCAGGCGAAAAAAAGAAATCTTGTGGAACCAAATTGGGTTGTTAAAGAATTTAATAACGCGGTTGGATGTATAGTCTGCTCTTCTCATTTTGTGGGAGGAATAGTAATGAGTGATCATATTCTTGCGCGATTATATTCTTGCTGTCTAGAACAGTTTTCAAAACCCATTAGCAAGAACAGGTCATTGATCTTTATGTTTTCATCAATAAAATAGCAGTTGTAATCCTTACGACAGTAGTGCCATCACAGAGTGCCAGTTCCTTTATGAAGGACATTACGGATAACTTGTCTGTCGGCATGTTTCGAATCAAGCGTTCAAGTTCCGATCATTCTTTTGTGGGTTATATAAATAGTGCAATATTCTCATTGGTTGGAAAAATGTCCTTCATTCATTTATTGTGTTTGGTCAAAATCTTCAGTGATTGCCTATTAATCTAATTCGCCAGTTATACCCAGTACCACAATTCAGTTAAGAAAAAGGTATTTCGAAAACATTGACTGTGACTAACGATTGGCTGAACTTACAAAGTATTTTTGGTTTCGAATCCTTGTTAAAACTACAGTAATCACTTAGTTGTTACTTCTAGTTTCGCAGTTTCGCAAGACTTTCCTGATTGTCATGAAAACGGGTGACCACATTTTGTAGCGCCTTAAGATGCTCTAGAGAAATTTCAACCTCCTTAATCGCTGGTATGGAATTTAGAAAACTACACGAAAAAACCATAGCTCAATGACACATAGGATTCATGGGGACTGATATAGCGGAGGAATTTTAGGTTGAAACTCCGAAATCTGCGAACACGACAGAAAGGTGCATGCAAAGCAGTGGGTAGAGGTGCCTTCACTACACGTGGTCATTAGTTCGATCCCACGTTAAAGACTCATCAGACCTTCCATCCTTCTGGATCTGTAAATTGGTACCAGACTTGCCTGGACGGTTAAAACACCGTCGTGACAATGTGAGGCAACACATTTTTCAATCAGCTCGAAGATGCTACGAATGGAGTAGACTGCTAAACATATCCCTCGGAGATTAGTCGAAGTCGGACGGATAATTGCTGTATGACACCATATGGTGCATTGGCATAAAGTATAGTAGATAAACGATTAAAAACATACTAGTTCGTTCATGGTGGTGGTGCGACCGAAGAAAAAAGTCGTTGCTGGCGATCATATTTTGTTTTTAGAATCATATCAAGGAGCTATCAAAATATGCATCGGTATGTTTTCTTTGTTTTTGAGAGGACGTTTTCTTCTGAGCTGAAGTGATCCTTTAATATTTGCGGTAATGTAGTAGCAAAAATTGATACAGCGGAGGACTATCCAAAGATGAAGTACTGGTAACTAACCATAAGCAAATGTGATCCATTTGATTCTACACTCAAGTAGAAAGTATTTTCTTTTTATTTTTTTTTAGAATACAGTTTCAAATTCGAGCTCTCAGTCGAACATCACCACAAGCACATCGTCTTCGTAAGCCTTGAAATTAATTCAGTAGAAATCTTCTGCGAATATCTAGTACGTTTACAGTCTAATGGCCGAAGTGAGTCCGAGTTTCACACTGAATCCGGGTGATGTGAAAATGATTCATCATCTTCGTAGTGGTGGCAAGTTGGTGGTTCAGAAAAAGAAGAATGGGGTAAGCGAATAAGACTGATATCAATAGTTCAATTCACTTAACGGGAAAATCGCAATATCTGCTTTAAATTTGACAATTAAATTAAACACAGGAAAAAATAAAGCTGGGATAGGGCATAAAAGGATAAACCTCTCGGCGTTGATCAATACCTGAGGGGTGCGCGATGCATTCGACTTCATTACGCATTGTTGGAGGTGACTGAATGCACATCTGGCTTTTGCAATGACTCGCGGTGATCTACCGATGTATCGAGCCAGTGCTTGTATCCTTTCAGACAATTTCGGTACCAATTTGCCGACTCTGGATAGATAGAAGAGTTGGGGAGCTTGTGGGGATCGATCCCAAGTGTATTGCAGGGCGCATCCGACCACTGCAGTGCTACAGGCACCCTCTAATACATAAGGGGATAAGATGCCTATTTTTTTTATGGTATGACTTTTCACTTTGCCTGAGTTTATGAATGTTTCAGTCCTTAAAGGATGTCATTTGCAACTAAATTCTAGAATTGCGGTACTTTTTAGGATAAAACGGCAAGGAATATTGTGCGTGCCAGAATATGAGATTGTGTTAACACGTGCTAAGCCTAGAATCGCACAGAAAACTGCCTATAGAGGAGTAAGATAGATTGAAACTGCCAAAAATTTCTCGTGTCCTTGTTTTGACGGATCTGACGAAAAACAACAGAAGTCGAGCAGTACTACCAGCGTAGTATCCAGAACAGGCGCGCTTAAAAATTTGCGCTACTTCTAAATCTTTTGAAAACTCTTGCCTAATGCGATTCGTACGATCGATTTGGAAGGAGATTATTAACGGCTCAGATGAAATGCACTTCTTGAAACATATTGTGGGCGTTAACAATTACTACAGTTTTCACTGCTAACGATGTCATAGCAATGACAATCTGCTTTACAGGATGTTGCTTATGCACTAAGTTGTCCCGATGGAAGGAAGCTGTTTCTTGAGAAGACTAAGGAACTCGCCGTGCTGTCGCTAACGGATTCACAGGGACATTCAATCAAAACACTTGCTTGTGAATTCTAATTATGTACAGATAACATCAAAGTAAATACTGTTAATTGGCAAGTAAGCCAGGTAAAATTGCTAAGATTTATGACGTTAACGAACACAGGCAATAAAGGAAAGTAACGATTTTCACCATAAATCTTCCTTATGTATGGGATCGGGGTTATTCGCGGCGTAAGTTGCATTTGATCACGTGGATGATAAACATGGATCAAAGGTGACCTTCCACTTACTAAAAGACATAGGTGAATTAGGAGAATGGGTTTCGCCCCTCCATTGAAACGCGCTAATTTATCTCCTGCAGGCACGTCACAGTTCACGCAAAACTGAGTGTGAGCGGTTACAGGTATGTAGATTATATCTTTCACGTCGTTTTGACCATAAATCTACAATCAAGAGACTAGGGAAAGGCAACTTTTTTCACAACCCCATCTCACGTCTTCTGCATGAGAATTCAAAATGCCTTTCACGAGTAAGAAATTCTTTACTACTTCACTGCAGAACTCTAACGTCAGTAACTCAGCCTTGTTGCACATATATTCGCAGCCTATGTCAACTCGTTTAACGATGCCTCATTTCCAGCCTACGCTTAAAAACTGATGAGTATGGTCAACTGCTATTTACTCACCTATGCAACTGATTAAGAGTAGTGAGATTCACTCTCTCGGCGAACTGTTCCCTCTGGTCATAACAGTGTCCCGTCATTAAGCGTATGTCGGTCACCTAGTTATCGCTTCCGCTTAAAGAGGTCACCTGCACTCTAATGTGGTTAGCAGCTCCTAGGAGGATACTGACAACAGGGGAACAGCAGTGGGCTAAAAAGTTAATTATTGCAGAGTTTAATACCTACCTATTCTTGTATGAATTTAATGACATGAGTAATTCCTGGCTGTGCTTTCACGCACAGATACCCAATTCTTGGGATAAATTCGCGCACACAAATCGGAATACTAGCTCTTCGGAGTAGTAAAGCCGTTGCCCGTGCATTGAGAGGCGATCGTTGATTTCCATGGAAAACATTTTATCAGTATTTTGCGGAAGATAAAGACAGCTCCCAGGATCGATTTTCTGTTAACTTCGACATTGGAATATGAATGCGTGCTTTTCTTGTTCAGTAATCGCAACGTTGTTAAACAGCATACATTTATTTCCGTAGAACAGCTATTCTAATCTTCCTCATTGGAAGTCACGTAAAAAGCGGCTCTGAAGAAGGCGATACTGCCCTGCCGAAACGTCGGCTACTGTTGTATTGTGTTGTGTTTTTCTATAGAAGTAAATGTATGCTGTATAACAACCTCGCGATTGCTGATAAAGACAGCTTTGGTACTAAAGCATTTTAAAGCTAAACAATAGAAACATTCATTTGTCAGATCATTAGTCTAAAAAATTTAAATAGCAACGAGCATGAGCTAAGGAGAATATGTGTAAAATTATCAGCACCGTCTTACAATGTTCGGACACAAAGTCGTTGAACCGTACCACTTCGCCTCTACTACTTCATAGTTTGTTAATACATGAAGCCTGAAGCCAACACGTGGTTGGGACGGCACCTATTTTCATGCGGGTTACTAGCTTGCTGGATCTTAGGCAAGGGACAATATTTTTCCGATAACTGGAGGACTTCTGTGTTCAGGACAGAGCAGCAGCAATGAAAGAGACTGTTCTATTGCTCTAGGGCTCCACTTGATATTCATGCTGGTATTTACTATATGTTAGTATGGTCTACTATACGACCTCATTATCACTGGAAGTGTTTTGCAACTTATTTTGAGTTGAATATCTTTTTTATACCTCCTCATTCGTTGTTTAATTATAGTGATTAGAATTGAAATAACAATCACAAGTCATTCTTCGTGTTTTTGTTGAGCAAACGCGAGGTATTATTCTTTATAATAACAGTCTTATATACTGCCCTATATCACGCGTAATAATGAGGCATTCTTCCCTGCGGTTCATTTTCGGATTTCTGGAATTAATCCAGAATGCCTCGAGAGTTTTGCGCGCTTGTGTTCTTGATTCGTGTGTGAGACCGTTACTCTGATGGGAGGGGCACATTACGCTTCCACGTGATTTCTGTGCGGTTGGTCTTCACGCAACATACTCAGTGGAAGACTCATAGAAAGCGGTGAGTGTGCAGAGCTATGCTAAATGTGATTGAAATCTTGGTTTGGAGTTCCTTTCTTTGTTTGGTTATGGAGGCGTCTGGCCTAGTAGATTGCTATCAACTTGACCTTTCCAGGCTCTGAGGAAGACGAAATCCGTCGAAACGTCAACTTATTCGTGAATAAAGAATAATTACACCTCGCGTTTGCTCAACAAAAATACGAAGAATTACTTGATCAATGCCGAGGTTAATAGAAAGTCGGTCGTGGGAATCACAAGTCAAATAATGCCCTCATGAACCTGTCCGAAAAAGTTTAAAACACAGAGGAGAACTTGTCACGGAGTAAGTATTTGGACAACTATCAATCAAGCGCAAAATTTGTGGTAAAGAACTCTGTTTAGTCAAATAAACCACTGGAAAGGAAACGCCTGCCTTCTTTAATTTTTTACGGCAGAGTATGATGTGAAATACAACCAAAATGATGCTGAGATATTCGTAAAACTTGGAAACCAAGACCAGATCGAACCACGATTACTCCTTCCTGGGGCTCGCGTGTTACACAATGCGCCACTGAGGCTCATGCTTTGCCTTTCTCTCAACTAAGTTATTTCAACCACAACGTTGCTGAGGTATTTGCAAAACTCTGGACCTCCGCTGACGGGTGATTGCTGTGGCAAAGACCGATAGAAATAGCTGAGAGACAGGCGAAACGAAGGACCCGCATGGTGTGGTGGTGAACGCGTTACTCCCCGGAAAGGACAATAGCGCGTTCGTTCCACACCATAGACACCTGCGGTCCAGAGTTTTGCAAATATCTCAGCAACGTTGTGGTCGTATTTCGCTTAGTACCCTGCCGCGAAGTTATAATAGGCAGAAAATAAAAAGGTATAAGTTATTTCAGTTTATTTGGTGTTTTAAAAGCATTGAAGAGATAACAGTGCGTAAAAGCTACAGAAACACATCAAATAATTGTATGGAATTCTGCTCGATGATGTTTTGAAGACCCTTCCGTAGTTGTAACCTTTAGATTTCGCCAGCGATGAAATCTAAAAACATGAAGAAAAGCACATGTTTCAGTGGATTTTGCAGTCTAAATGAGAAAATTTTCGGAGGTGGAATTTCGTAGAAGTATGGTCGGATGGGCCAAAATACTCAGGTTATGAAAGTCAAAGTGTTCGGCCTTTATCTGCCTCTGAAGGATGAGCCAGCCTTTCGACTTCATCAAACATCGTAGAAGATGACTTAATGCACGAGAGGTTGATGTTCCTGGGTGTTTTCTAGGCTGCAAAAAAAGAAGATTTTTTTCCTTCGAAGATCATTGAACCTATGGGGCCCAACTTTTCCATGCCGAAGCCTAGATAACAGCGAACTTGTAGGAAAAATTCAAAAAATTCTAGTCATAATGTAACGAGTCTCATATCCATTAAGAGCGGTGTCCCCCTAAGGACTAGGAAGGCAAGGGCACTGCTCTCTCGCGACCACAAGAAAAACGTTCTTTAGTGGCATCACAGCGTCCAAATTTAAATTTGTTACGATTTTCACCATTCTTCATCAAGATGGTTCATTGAATCGTCAATTATTAAGTATTTCTCGGAATCTATTATCGTGTTTGTTGCACCAAGTTATGTTCAACCACCACTACCTGTCATATGGCCTTCATATAGGGGGCACGCCTTGTAAATGGTTCAACTTCACTGTACCGTTTAACCGTTTGCTCGCAAAACTGTTGTAAGGAGATCCATTTTTCTCC
Organism: Angiostrongylus costaricensis; assembly: GCA_900624975.1. Taxonomy (NCBI): domain Eukaryota; kingdom Metazoa; phylum Nematoda; class Chromadorea; order Rhabditida; family Metastrongylidae; genus Angiostrongylus; species Angiostrongylus costaricensis. The sequence continues at coordinate 30,458 of UYYA01000174.1, read as the reverse complement.
ATCGACAATTCATTTTGAAAGTGCATTTCTTCGTCTTAGCTGAGTGAAAAACCTTAGGCTAACACGCAAGCGAATGAGTTCCTCTGCGTCAAGCAGCCGCCAAGGCGATCATGGTTGTTGAAGTAGTGCATTCCACTAACTTTAATATTGTCGTGAGTCTTCAGTGCGCGGAAGACTTTTTATCTGATCTTCATTTAGACGTAGTGCGCTCAGACGGTAGGTCGTCTTTGAGAATTCAATCACTGAAGTGGAATTTCACAAAGTATTATGGAACCGTGTCATCGAAAACTATGCTGTCTTAATTTTACAACTCGTATGGCATTCATTCTCGCTTTCTAATCCACCGGTGCCGAAGCCCAGTTTTGCGTGGTAGGAGCACTGGACTTTCTTGCGGTGAGACATGTGACTCGCATCGGTCAACGTGCTCTCGCCGACCAGCAAACAGCCATTCAATTTTTTTGTTGTACTTTTTGCTCTCGAATTGACTTTTTCAGTTCTTCCTGGCAAAATATTGGTATTTTTCATATTTTTGTGTACCTTATGTTCATTTATGTCTTTCCTTTCCTTATCCTTTTGAAACATACTAACACTTACCTGTGATGAAAAAAAACCCGACCAATTACCAGCAACATCGTTGCCAGTGGCTGAAAAAGTTTTTTTTTCAGATATGGAAGGTCTACTTCATATATATATATATATGTAGATATACACATATGTGTATATATATACAAGTATATATATATATATTTGGATACTTGCACGGTCCGTCTTCACGAGCTGTGCGGACCTCAGCACATATGCCATTCGTTCCTTTCTCTCGCAATAGTAGTCCATAGTGGTGGTCTTGTTCGAGCATGGCAGCGCTTGCGAGTCTCATACCGTGATCTGTAAAACAACTGAAGCTGCGGGTACAGCTGACTAATTTTGTTTACGAACACGTCCGCTCAACGTGTAGGTGCTCGTCCAAGGCGACGTTTGCATTCTCTTGGAATCCACTCTATTGTTCTTTTCGTCCATACGTTGTCTGTTCTTCTCATTATGTGACTGGCCCATCTATGTTTCGATGTCGATATATATTCTCCTGGATCTTGAAGATGCGACAGATTTCGAGGGTCAGAGCTTCGCATTCCGGCTACATATTGAGAATGCCGGTTATATCTCAGAAGACATCGCTCAAGCGCTCTGTGAGTATTTCGAAGCATTCTTGACGTAGTTGAAGTATCAATCCACGTCTCTTCAGCATAACAGAGCGCTGGGAGGACCGTAGAATCGAAGAGATGAGCGATGATTTTCGGGTCCTTCAATTGGTCGATGGCTTCCTTGAGAGGCCCGAATGCGGCCTAAGCTGCTCTCCTTCTTCTATCTAGTTCCCCCTTCATGTTGTTTTCCGTGTTCATTGATCGCCCAAGGTAAACGTACGAGGTGGTCTCTGCAATGAGAGAGCCATCCAATTCAATTTTTTCGCATTCGCACAATGGGTTTTTCATGAACTGGGCCTTCTTTCGATTTATGCGAAGTCCGATCTTTTTCCCCGCTTCGTTGAGCTCGTTGATCATCACTTCTGCTTCGAGTTCTTGAGAAGGTGACAATGTCGTCGGCAAAACGAAGGTTTGGTAGGGATTTTCCATCAATACGTATACCTTTCTGATCCCAATCGAGTAAATTCATTATCCACTGCAGTGCGGCACTGAACAGCTTTGGCGATATTGTGTCGCCCTGTCAAATCCCTTTCCCTATGGGTATTGTAAGAGGTCGATGGAAAAGCTGCATTTTCGCATTGCAGTTCCGATAGCAGTCGGACAGAGTCCTTATGTAGGACGGCTCCACTCCTTGGTCGACGAGCGCTGGTAGGATTGTATTCGTTTCGACACTGTCAAACGCTTTCTCATAGTCGACAAAGGTTAGGGCTTAGAAAAACGAGTTCCCATGAAGGAGACGTGCTGCTGACAGGAGTCCTGCGAGACGGTCCCCATTCTCATTTCTTTCTCCTAATCCAAAATTTCCGATTCTGTATTCGCTCTCGTTGACCTTTCCTATTCTGGCGTTGAAATCTCCAACAACAAATTTATGATATGCTTTATCATTGCGGATGACTTCCTCCAACTGATGGTAGAACGCATTTAATTCATATTCATCAGCTGCGTCGGTCGGTGATTAGCAGTTGATGATAGTGATCTTCTTATGATACGACAGTTGAAGGCGGAGGACGGCTATGCGAGGGTAAAGGATCATGCATGAGTTGATGAGACGGACAATGGACGGGTGGACGACAAAGCCTACGCCACCGACATTTCGTGACGGGACCTTTTTTCCACGGATCACAAGAGTCCCGTTGTTTGGCTGGCGTATGTCGGTCTACTCGATTTTTGTTTCTTGTAATGCGATCACATAAAATTTAATGCGATCTGCGGCTACTAGAAGGGCGTGAAGATCGGCGTCTGTGGAGTGTTCTGGCATTATACGTGCATAGTAAGAAACAATCTCCATGGTGGTCGTGCGTGTGTTCATTAGATCCGGTTCCAATGACGTCCTGCGTAACCCGAGATTTTCTGGCCTCTCACCGGTCGTCTCACCTATACATCGTATGGTACATCTATATGTATATAAACTTGTAGGAGAATTGTATGTGAATTTTTAGCACAATAGGGCTTTTCCTATATGATTTTCGCTATAAAATCTAAGCTGTCAAATGATTACAAAAAGTACAGGAAAAACCTTCGTGCCAGAAAATGAATGGCTCCAAAGAGAATGCGTTATGTGTGGCTCACATCGGCCAGGTTGCCAGGAAGCTCATGAGCCATATATGACTCACCTGAGTACCAAAGAGTTGGAAATACGTCAGTTGGAACGTCATGACGTTACGTTTGTTAGCAGTTAGTAGTGTTTTACATACCACGGAATTTATTTCGCGAATCTCACTGTGCTCGAAGCCGGTGCCATGGACGACGACTGTTAAAGAAAGGTGGAAATGGTAAATGTGGTGGGACTCGCACTACTCGTGAAAATTGGCCATTCACGTATCCAGATATCCAAGTAACATTGTTAAAATTCTGTTTCCGGTATGTTTATTTCATAGAATAAAAGGAACTGCCTAAAATTTCACGCTTGCAGTCCAATATGAATTGAGTTCCACTCATAACAAGACGAAAATAGTTGTGCCTGTAAATGAGCATTTCTAAGCTCATAGTGAATTTCTCCAACTGAAATAAAAACCATTGGAATCTAAAGGTTTTTGAAAAAACATATATAAGCACTCTCACTCCAATATGAAGAAATCCTAATGTTACTGTACCATGAATCTTATAGTTTGCCACTTTTCCGCCAGTGCTGGTATTTCAAACAGCGAACTTATCTAACAAAAGTGACGTTGGAGTCTGCGGTAGCCCAGCATGGATCTGGTTTTTTTTGGAAAATTCTATTTTAAACAACATTTAGGTAAAAGAAAACACTTTTGAGAAGCCACATCCTACCTTCGGTACAGCAATAGACTAAAGTTCCTCCTAGAAGCTTTTCAAGTTCTCAAGTCAAGTACTCCGCCAGCTGTGAAACCGTCGAGAAGTCAGCTTCTAACTCTAAATACTTAGCAACAGTGAACACTGTAGAGAAAAGCTTAAGTTAGAAACAGAAGAGTTCTCCGGATGATCCAACCCTTTACTGACAAAATGTGGTAAAATAAGAAGCATTTGTTATTATTGCCGGACCTATTTAGAAGTCGATCTTTGTGTCACTCTATTACTCCATTTAGGAAAAATCCAGAGTGCCGAAACAAAATCCAAGAGCAAAATCGGAAAAAAATACGGGATGGAAGATTTTATTTACGCTACTAATAAATACATTTGGTCACTACTCATTCAACAAATGGGTCAATCAACATTCTGACAAAACTGGGCGGAGAACATGAGCGACACATTCCGATCCAGCAACGACTCTCTTTACCAACGGCCGTATAAGAGCTTCTTCTTAATGCACAAACTCCAGTTACATCTTTGATAACTGGTCAAATAAGCAGCAACGTACGGTACGATACACTGATTTAATGAAACAACGATGAATAATATAGTACTGTAGCTACCATATTCTGCGAGATTTTCATGCGTTGATGAATCTGTATGCTACCGCAGAAAACCTTCAGTAATATACTATTTGCAGTTTATAAAAATGTAACACAAGCTGGTCCTTGCGAATTTAATGCATAATATTCATAAATCACATCAATACGCCAACAATAGACGATTTTCCCTAGTCGGTGAGATTTCGAGCAATCTGTTTTCTGTTTGAAAGAAGCCACATCAAACTTAAAAGAAGGTAAAACGATTATACAGTCGAAGTTTAGTTGCTTAGAAGCAAGCCCATATAAGTGTTATACAGTACATGCAGATGATCAGTGCTAAATTTTCAGAGGAGATAGCCGAAGTAAGAGACGTGCGAAGCGACAAAAAGAGAAAAATTGAGGGGTAGCTGACCTGTGTTGCTCCAGTAAATGTGAGCAAGTACTGTAAGGAGTCGATAAAGCCGTAGACTGGTTGCTGGATGGGATAATGGGATAAGCGTTTGCGAGGAAGTACAACAATGCATTGATAGGATGAATTAGTTATTTAAAGGAAGTGCAACGTTTAGTACAACACATTCTGAGTGCCAATGATAGCAGCAACTGAGGACAAATCTTAGAAAGTCTACCGGCCCAAAAGGCACATTCCACTCGAGAAAGCTTATTGATCATAGTTATAGCCGGGAATCTACTGTAAACAAAGTGCTAAACACCGACGATTTTCTACAGTGTAAAATAATCATGCCAATTAAATAGTTGAGGTCAGTCTTAGTATCTCATTAAATGGTTTAGTACACGATGTGCAGTTAACATACCCAATGCATTTTCTTCACGCCTAATTACAGTTACAGTAAGTACTATATTCTTTCTTAGTAACGAATCTGTGCAAATTCATTGTATGTTGTGTGTGGGGTATGTGTTTGTATGTGTATTTGTATGTGTATGTGTATGTGCATGTGTAGGTCCGTATGTTATGTATGTATGTTATGTGTACATGTGTATGTATATATGTCTGTGTACACGTGTATGTGTACGTGTGTGTGTTGGGCATTGGGTTATCACCGAGAATCGTCATTGTAGCACCTTCGTGAATGATCATTCCACCGTATGCGGTCATTTGCAGGTGTGCACCTGCACGTCTTCAATACATTCCTTACAGTTCACTTGACAACACCACACGAATTTGCAGTGACATTGCGTCATACGACGCTCCAATCGCGTGTTGTAGCCCCGCCCACAACACAGCAGATCACAGCTGTCTGAATTGTACGATGAGTGCTTGCATTCACGACCACTCGTACCGAGGATACCTAAATGCAAACAACTCGAAACACCGCAACAGTAACGCCCTCACAGAATTTTTCGGTATCAGAAGGTTTTAACACTCTCACGAGAACGGCTAATCTTTTCGTTTTTTGAACTTGCTAGTTTTTTTTTTAAAAAAATAAGAATTTTCTGACAAGTATAGGAATTAGAGGAATTAGGGTTGTAAACATGAATGTGTTGTAAAAAAGATTTTGGTCAATAGCGCTAAGGGTACGATTAATATTCCTGGTGCTATTTGCTCCATGTTGCTATGGTCCATCATACAAGCACATTACCGTAAGCACTTGAAAGTGTTTTGCAACTTATGGGCCTCTATTTCGGTATTTTTCACACCAGCACACTCTGTACGATAATTGTTATTCACTAGAGCAATTAGACAACGGATCTCACTCATAGAGACTTCATGCCGGTTCACAAGTCACAAGGCAAGGTGGGGTATCCACAGATGGGGGATCGGGGTTTAATTATGAACCACAGGCGACATCTCCTTCCCTGAGACGCAGGTGAATCCAGGGAATGGACTGTTTCTGCTGCGCAGATTTGAAGCATACTTTCTGCATTTGCGAGAACGTATCCATGTATACGTGTGTGAATGTGTTCTCGTTTATGCGAATTGTATTCCAGGTGTCAATTCGAACAAAAATATTCAAGTAACAGGCAAATATATGGGAGGCGGTCAGCACTCGCCTTTAACAAATAGGTTACCCGTCTATTCTGGGAGAAACAGGAAAGTTATCCGTGGCTATACCTCTCCCCACACCTTCAGAGCTCAACGAGCTATATATGGGTATGAGAGAGCTGAACACAGTAAAATAAACAGGTCTCATTTCCCTGATCCTGAAACAGCTCCGGATACAGCAGCATGGGTACAAGAAGTACGGAGAGGCTGCTAAAATCTCCTGGCTATTCTAGGCTGCCTAAAAGGCAAGGGACTTAGGTGACGATCTGTACCTACAATGCACTCACACTTGCATCTGTGTCTTCGACAGAAGACTTCATCACGCCGGCAAAAAGGATAAGGTAGACGTTTTAAAACTGGTGAGACATGAAGACGCCACCCACTCAACGGTGTGTGTCAAACCGGACTCTCGGAAAATGCTACGGGGAGTCGAGGGCGTCGGCGTTCTCGCCAACACGAGTTTGGCTATGAACATCGATTCATTCAAACAACTAACAACCTAAGTCGGGCGTTTACGATTAAAAAGATGTGGATAACTACCGCGTTTGACAATCTTCGTCATTTACGCGCCGGCATCAAACTATGACGAAGAAGTCGAAGCGTTTTATATGGGCATGGAAAAGTTCTACAGAGAGGACCATACATTCTTCGAGGTCATCATTGGAGATTTTAACGCTAAGATTGGACCAAGAGGAACGTCTGAAGAACGTCACATTGGAAACCACGAATTGGAACTGAGCGAGCAGGGTGAGCGGCTGTCTGAGTTTATCATGACGACCAAGGCCATGGTGACTCGCAATCCCAGAAGCCCCAGATTCAACGTTGGACGTGGGAGTCTCCTAATGGAGAGTATCTTAACGAAACAGACCGCATCATAGTAAATCGAAGGTTCTGCCTTACTGATGTTGCATTGCCCCAAAATTCCACAACGGATCAGACCATCGCTTCCTTCGTGCAAGATTTCGTTTTTCGCAGAAAGGAGAAAAAACCGCTGAATTCAAAAAAACGAAGCCCCAAAACAACCATAAACAGGGAGTTATTCAATTCATTAGTAAGCTGTTGGGAGGATAGCGTTGTGTATAACATAGATGAGGAATACGATAGGCTCATTCGATATCCTCACGTTAGCGTTATGAAAGCTGGTAGTTCGAAAGTCACCAAGAGACGTTTGTCTCCAGAAACACTCGAGTTGAAACGCCAGCGTGGAATCGCACCAGCTGTAGGTAAGCAGCAGATCACATCCAAATTTGCAAAGCAATGCAGACAAGCGATAAAAGAAGATCTTAAAGAGAGAAAAGCAACAGTTATGGCCTAAGCTGCAAAGGCCGGGAGAAACACTTCCACGATCAAGATGATTGCACTCTGACGCCCAGACGGAGTAGTTACAGCCTCCTGAAAGCCAATGGAGAAAATCATTCACGAATACTACTCAGACCTCTTCAATAGCAACGTTCTCGTACTCTCATATGAAATAAAGAAGGATGGATATGTCGTACCACTGATTCCTCCTTTCGAGATCCGATATATTATTTCGTCGGTGGAGAATCGAAAAACACCAGGTATAAAGAGGATAAAATCTGGACATCTGAAGAACCTTCCAGTAGTCCTCACAAAAACCCTGGCTCAGCTCTTCACACGCTATCTGTCAGAATGCAATGTTCCTTCTCAGTGGAAGGTCATAAAGACCGTGGTATTGTTTAAGAAAGGTGACCTACAAGATATCTGTAACTTTTATCTAATCTCCTTGCTATTTGTCGTCTAAAAACTTTTCGCTCGAGTCATCCTTAGCAGAATTGCCAGAACACTGGACAATGGACAGCCATGTGAGCAAGCAGGGTTTCGAAAAGGCTTTAGTACAATGGACCACATCCACACGATAGCAAGACTTACTGAAGTATCGCGAGAGTACAAAACACCGCTCTGACTCACTTTCATCGATTTAAAGAAAACATTTGACTCAGTTGAGATAGAAGCAGTCATGGAAGCCCATGATAGTCAAGGAGTCCTCACTCAGTATATAAAGATTCTATGTGAGCTGTTTAAAAATTTTAGGAAGAAAATATAACCATTCTACAACGATATTAACACCGACGTCAAAAGAGAGGTTAGGCAAAGCGATGCCATCTTGCCAAGCTCTTTCCGTCACCGTTGATGACGTCACTGGAACACTGAAATGGGACGACATGGGAGTGCAAATCGATGGCCGGCAATCACAGCGCGTTCGTATTTGTGATGATATCGTTCTTATAACACCAAAGGTTACCCAGGCGTAACACATGCGAACGAACTGACTTTGATAACACCTGTGGAAAGATTACTCTTCGACTAAGTCTCCCAAAATCGATGTTGATGAGGACGGATTGGTTACCTATCCTCTATTCACGCTCAACGGAATGAATATCTCTGCACGCTCCAGCTTCGTCTATCTAGTTCGAAAAATCAACATGATAAACGATTTAGATCCAGAGTTGAGCAGAAGGAAACGAGCGACTTGAGGGCTCTCAAGAGCGTCGAGGATGTAGTGAACAGCACAAAGAACTCCCCCATCGGACTCCGTGCCCTCTATTCGACTCAACGGTACTTCCTGCGTTAACGTATGCGTCAGAAACCTGGTAGCCACGTAAACAGAATAAAAGGCCACTCATCGTTATTGAACGCGCAGACGAAATGACAGTGCTACAAGTATCACCCGAGTGAGGGATGGGATCCGAAGCTCCGATGGACACCAACGATCAAAAACCAAAGATGCCGTTCTATATGCTAAACTATCGAAGATAAATTGAGCCGGACAGGTGATGTTTATGAATGACAACCGATGGATAAGAGCCGTTAGTGACTGGATTCCTCGGGGTGTCAAAAAAAACTGCAGGAAAACCGCCACCAGATGGTCAGAGTTCTTCACTAAAACGCTAGAAGAAAGATATGATGCTCAAGTGGTCTATAGAGCGAACAGAACCCAATTGGCTAGTTTTGCACGCGACAGGGAAAAATAGAAAATTTACCAGCTCCCGCGCGAGCCACTTGGCGATCAACGGGACTCCAGGTGATGCAGGTGATACAAGTGGGCGGCTGGAAGATGCCGTTCTCGGTAAGATCAACGAGAAATACGATCGGCTCATTCAACATCTTCACGTTAGCGCTGTGAAAGCTGAGGGTTCGAAGGTCACCAAGAGATGTTTGTCTCCAAAAACACTCGAGCTGATATTCTCGTGGAGTGGACATCTGGGAGTGAAAGAATTTGACATTCCCGCTGAGCATTTATTAGTCTCACGTATTTTCATATACAAAGGTGGCAACGTCCTAATCAGATAGGTCATACGACGATTTCAGTGCAAGCTGAGAATGCTATTCAAGTCATTCCAGAAAAGAGGTGAATAACCAGCCCAGAACCAGCTTTGTGTTGTACACCTAAACTATGGAATAGTCCAGATAAGACATCGAATGTGATGCAGTTCTTGCTCCGAGCCACATCAGATTTTTCGATGTGCTTTGGAGTAATTCTTGCAAGAGTTCTTTTGTGCGAAGAATCGATTCATCCACAAGCAGAAAAAGATTTACTGCCATCACTGAGAGAAAAAATGGCAAGTCGTTTATGGCGACAACATTCGAGATTAAATCTTTCCCCTCTGTGAACATACTACGAATTTTTTGTCACGGGATTGCAAAACAATACCGATTACGCGCCACTTCTTCACTATAAGTTCTGACTACATCTGTGACATTATCAAAGGGTTTCTCGATAAGATAAATTCGTGGTTTGGTGATTATACAATGCAGATCTTACGGTAAACCGTTGCAGGTGGAAAGACTAGCATAGTTTTTGATGGTAAATAATTATGGAGTGACAGAGACTGGAAACCACGATGAAAGGAGTCAATATGACATTATTTCATAGCTTACTTTATTCAGTTGCGAGTCTTGATGAACTCCAAAGGCATCTCAACACGTCCTATGAGTTGCAAATAGCAACAGTGAGACTCTCTTCGAATCCGTTTTGCCCCACCACTCGTCAAGCCCAAACATATCCAATGCAGTAAAGCTATCTCAGGTTTTCACCTTTGAGTTTCGAGTTCCAGTCAAAGGCATGGAAAGTGGCAGAGATCTAGGTTAATAGAACAACCGATCTAATATATTACTGCTACAGATGGGTGCCTAAAGGGATACTTATAGCAACAGTCCACTTTCCCTGACGCATATGCTCAATAAACTCTAAAGAAAAAAGAAAGTTCTTCAACGAATATCAAGGCAGTTAAACAAATCTCAGTTAATTCAAGATGACGAATTCTAAGAGAAATTCCACACCATGCGCATTCTTGAAAGAGGGAAGACATGTCCGTAACGGAAAGCTTCATGCGCGCCGCGAATTAGCAACGTTCATGGAAAATATAACTCGTATATAATGCTGAGATATTTGCAAAACTCCAGGTGTATGCGGTGGGGAACGAACGTGCGCCATTGTCCTTACCGGGGAGGGTTAAGCTCATGGGAAAGTTCGTAAAATTGAATTTTGTGACCTGATCAACCAACTAGATTCCACTTAGTATTTTATGTAACTGACGTCCACAATAGGTGCGTTATTGGAAGTGAGGGTGATGATACAAGTAACCTTTGCAGTCCTTCATAATTTTAGCGGTTTAACTATGGCATTTAATATATGCAAGCCTTTGGCTCAATATCAGGGCAGTCTAAGCCAGCCTACTATTCCCCATGTGGCGGAAATTTATAGGGACTTGTCTGGAAAGTCCAATCCAAATCACAAAACCAAGAAATGCCCTAGCAAAGATATCTCACGATTCTAGAGATTGATTTGACAATCATTCAGCGGTATTCATAATGAAGACGAAATACCCAAGTAGCACCCGAAAATGCAAGAAATTTTGAAGACTTTGTGAATGATGCGGGAGAGAGAACCAATCGAATGAAAGGAATGCTAGATCTGCAAAATATGTGATGTCGGGTTATACTGAGGAGAGAAAAGAAGTTACGGTAGTTCCTGTAGTCGTCTTTGTAAACGTTTCCCTGCACCATACTCTCATCCTGAACGAAATGAACCCAGTAAAGTTAGAGGCTTCGTCCCCAGATCCGCAAGCGTTGCATGGTGATCACATGTTTGTGAGTGAATTGCTGGAACTCTATGAACCATCTGGCGATATTACATAGCACCGAAACTAAACACCTACGGCCAATTGGGCAAAGATCCTTTGTAAGATAGAATATTTTACTGAAAGTGTTGAACTGGAAAATGAGTGGAAATGATATATTTGTGATGAAATATGGGAATATAGAGCAGTTTTCACCAAAATATTTAGAAGTTTCTCGATCGTATTCCTTCACATTCTTTTTCTCCAGTAGTGCAGTATAATAAATTGGCGAGAATAAGGCAAAGAAGGAAGTTGCTGTGCTTTCATTCACCGATCCCGATACAAGATCTTTCCACAACTATATTCACTATCGCCTTATTACGTACCGGCGGAATCGTTACGTTCGCAATAACTCGGCGACCGAATCACATAAACCATTTCGTTTCCGCGAATCGGGTTTTGACGTTCGCTCCGCTCCTTTCGGCGCAACCTCTTACGAGCTCGTTTCGTTACCTGAAAATTCATCGAACATTCTGTAAGCTCTTTCAAAATCGTGCAGTGCTCGTCTGAATGAATTAATTTTCTGATTTTAACCTCTTTTGGTTCAGAAGAATGCTTTACTTTATTCTTTCAAGAAAACGCCTCTAAACATATCGTATACAGTAAGCACAGTGATTCAGAAAAAAAAAATTGACAAACTGCGCACTACTAAGACGTTCCTTGAGGCCTCTTATAAACATTGAAATTACCCACGTGTTTCACCTCATTCCAGTTTTGACATGGTCTCAAACAAACAATGCGAAAGTCACAACGAGAAGAAGTCCGGCAAACCACCAGAGTGAGGTATGCTGCGCAATCCACTCAACATTTACAAAGCTCTATTAGGACTAACCTTAAAATTCAGTCATCTGTGGTGGACAGGGCGAGGTTTTCCATAATGTTTTAAATTTGTCAAGCTAAACAACATGCGAAGTCGTGGGTAGAAATGTTTAAGCCGAGATCTTCCTAAGATATCTTAACTATGCACCACATTTTCCTTAAGAGATGTGAGGTCCATCGGGACCACAAGGCAGCGCAAAATCAAAGTTGTGAAATAACAAACTGTGGTCGTGGAACACACAACATATTTGGTATTCGAGCTGATGAATAATAAAGGGCGATTGACTGTCACGTCTGTGTTGGTCTCCAGTTTTTCATTACAGGTCAATCAATCAACGTGTAGATCAAGCGGAAGATAACATAAAAGTGTTCACAGATATAATACAATACAGAATATACGTCATAGTTGCACATCCAAGTAGCAGTAGAGTGTTGTTGACCAGCATATCACCTAGTGACAATGGCTATACGGTAACATGCCATCACAGAATATCTGAAATAGGACTGGGTATCCAGCAAATATCTTCGGGAACCCGCTTTAGTTGTGTAGGTGTGAGTTTTTTCATATCATAAAGTATAGTGTAGTTATGACTCCATAATATTGTTAGGGTGAACGATCTCATCTACGAAAGTTGGTTCACAAGAATCTCCTAGCATGGTAGCATGTGTCAGGGCGGCACGATGTGGTAGTATGTGGCCCAATTGTACAGTTGGTGAGTGTTAGATCTATATAATGATAAAAATAAGGTAATAAATGGTTTCTGTTCGCTAAACAACTCTAGGCGAATGAGCTCTACGCAAAATCTAGGCCGAACCGGGATTGGAACCCAGGACCTCTCGCATCCAAAGCGAGAACCATACCGCTAGACCAACCGGCCAAATAAAGTGGAATAAGGAGAAAACAAAAACTCATTTACGAATGCAGAGTAACCTGACATCTTACTTACTTCAACGAGGAAAATAAAGAGGAACACGATAGCATCGACTTTTACGTGAAGGCCTTGTAATAAAAAATTCAGGCTACCACAGACCCTGTGAGGCTGGCTTCCATCAAATAACCGTGAGACTTACAAAGAACAAAACGGTGAGTTTTTAAAAACAAGCTGTTTATTATGCGAATGAAAAGTTTATGTGTTAAGTTTTCCCTGATGAGGTTACGAAAGTGTTTGGCTGAGTAGATTGCATGTCAATTGGCCTTTGGAAAAATTTGCGCCGCCATGGACCACTGAATCTTTGGCGCTGTGTCAGAACAAGAATTAATAACAGCGCTCAACAAGATACTTAGTGCGAGCTGCGTTCGGAGCTGTGCGAATTTTGCACTGTTAGCCTGATATGAGACCAGAGCTGAAAATGGGAAGGCGTGATACAGAGGTGAAGACTAGGTAGGTAAAATATTCATCATACCAGGAGACCTCCTAAGACGATGAGAAAACCTAAGTGTTTCCCAGCACTTATTAAAGATTGCTTCACTTTGAATGACACAAAAATTGAAAGTGATTTATGAGTGTATTAAGGATTTATGGAAAGAAAACGAGATAGCTAGTACGAATCGTTGTTTTTCTTTAAAAAAGATATTGTTGCCCTCATCAAGTCTAAAAGATGAGAATGCAAAGGTGCGTGATTACATCCATCTCAACCTGAACGGCGAAATGATCGTATCGCTTCTTTAACATCTGGGCCACCTCACTAAATTTCGGCATTTGTAGCCAGCACGTCTTGAATTCACACGAACCCGACACGCCATGACATCTGCACTGTCGTCGGATATTCTGTGAAATCGCCTGAAAAGTTCCTTTTCAAAAGGCTTCGCCTTATCGACTTTTTCAAAAAACTTTCCAAAAGTAATGGACTGATATCGAGCTTCGAAAACACGATTATTGAAACTGCTGCTCAATTGGAAGTTATGAGTTACGACGAGTTCAAAATTTTCGATCTACTACAAAAAACTGCAGAATGATCGCTGGACTCCGTTCTTCTGAATTTGTAGCATCTGAGTACTGCAACGGAAGCGACACTAATCTTAAGAAGAGAGGAAATTCGGAGGCAAAAAATTGCACTAAAGAATTGTTCATTTGTTTCCTATGAACTGACAAAATACGAAACCTTGCTAATAGTTCAGTGATCGGTTAGTGATAAGAAGCGCAAAGCTCCTCAGTGATAGTCCTTGCATTCGTCTCCATTTGTATAGATGTTGTCGAATGCGTATTTGGCCTGTACAACGGCTTGCTGAGGACGCGACACAATGCAGAGTTTCTATCCAACCAGAAAACACTGGTATTTATTTGCCGACTTCCGGGCGATTGGAAGCCTAGTTTTCTCGGGAAGGATTGGAACCACTAATTCCGTGCGTATTGTAGCGCTATCGAAACTGCTGGGTAACACGCATCAACCCTTTATTCCGCTCGTAGAGGAGCAGTTTAGAGGAAGTTCCTGCTTATCGTTGTTTCTCATTCAATACTGTACATTTAAAGAAAAAAGACTGGACAACAAAAGACTGAAACGCTTACAAAGTTTTGTCAAACAAATCATTGCCTACTTTGTTTTTTTCAGATATTATTATTTCACAGTCGATTATGGACTTAAATAAAGTGGTTTTAGCAAGTTTCCTGGACTGATGAAATGATATTTTCAGGTAGGATAGATCGATCGCCTACCTCACGCCCCACCAGAAAATTATGCTTCATCACGAGATGAGTGACGTTTCGGTTCTTCTCGAATTGTTGCTTCTCGTATTCATCAAGAAATCTTTAGAGGAGAATGTTTTTCTAAATGAATGTTCTCAATGACGATGGCTTAAAAAACAGTACTCACTGTCTAGCGTATTTTTGTCCATACGGAACGTTATCAGAACAACCGCCCCACGAGAACTGCTCATGTCGACCAATCAGACCAGACTGCTCCTTAAAGCATCTGTAGAATAACCAGAAGCTTTACCTACATGTCCACAAAATCTAACTAATTAGTGCTCTTTAGAACTTATCACTAGTCCAAAAATATGGTTCAACAAAACCACAGAAACCTCGAGCAGATGACAAAATGTTTTTAGTCCGAGACGTAAAAATACCCCTTCGACGTATTTCTGTAGCGCCGGTTTGCTATCGCATCCACAGTCCGTTAGATTTCCCGTGTTGCATCCTTTCGTGATCGCATGGACGATGCCAGCACTGGCGATGGCTGCCAGAAATGCAGTTTCCTTCGTTGCTGGAACGCTTCGTTAGAATAATATCCTATCACAATCAGAACATTTGCTTCAAATAACTGTGCTGAACTAGTGAAAGCAAAATGGTCGGAATTTCTAAGCATTCTTTATTCTAAATAATGATCATCTCTGATTCCTTCGTTAGCATCTGACCAAAGAACAAACATACACCAAACTTCCTTAAATCTTTAAACACTTGCTTACTTGATACTTGAACGGCCCGTCATCACTAGTTATGCGGGTCCCAGCATAATCACCATTTTTCGGAGATTTGCTGGTTAAGCCATTGTGATTCCTTGGAATCCCGAGGACAGCCTGGTCAAAGTCTGTCCCAGGTCGTCATCACGACTGGTAGTGGCAGTCTTTGTGGATCAGAGGAAGATTTACCAATATGCGACTTTGATACCAAGACGGTGGTGGATCTTGGTATTGGTTTACTTTTAGCTAGGCTTCTGGAAACGCCGAACTCCTTCTCAGCTTGGGAGACCCTGCCGGGGAACGAATCCCCCGCTGGACATCGCAGTCCGACACCCAGGAACACCTCCCAGCCACGATGAGGAGGTAAACCGTTGGGAGGAAATCTTTAAATGTTGTATCCAAATACGGGAAAACACATGCCATTCTTTCCAGATGTGACAGCCTTAAGTACTATCAACTGATCTCGAAGAATTTATCAAGCAGTATCTAAAGAATTTCACTCCAAGATAGAATCCAAGCAGAATGAGGGATTTTGGATCGAAATTAATACGGGAATGCTATCAAAAGAGAGATTCTAATAAGATAAACTCACATGAACGTAGGGTTTTACCGAAAATGTCTTGAAAATTGCCGTGTGGTGTGGGAGTGATCTCGTGCCGATCGGAACAATTCCACCTTAACAACGAAGCTATCGGAAACGTTTGACACTGTGACATTCACGAAGAAAGCTGGGTATGTACCTTTCAAATCTGAACTGCGCCTGACACTCATAGATCGCTTCTCTGATTCCACGAGCCACAAATGGAATGGAGAACGGATTCTGAATGTAATCTCTTCCTGCGGAAAATTCATCAGAGTAGCCTCGACACAGAATTATCCCACGAGTCGAGGAAACCAACGGATCACATGAACCGTTGTCTTTTTTTTGTACCGTGGCACCTACTCAACATTTTACATGTTCTGTTAATGTGGTTATTTCTGGTGTGACTTAGATAATGGGCCTTATGTGATGAGAGTCATGACTTCCACAAATAGTAATAGTTAGTTCCATTGAAAATCTTCGCCATCATCTGTTCTCCAAAAGACCTCTGCCACTCGGTGCAGACAGTTTTCATCAAACTGCTCGACCTAACGCGAAAGTTGCTGGAGAACGGACTGCTTTGACGGGATCAGCTACCGTGCATTCCAACGACGATGTTCTATGGCAAAAATATTGTCGACAGGGAATCAACACGAAATGCTGAAATAGTGATTTTCGAGAGCCCACTAAACTTTTTTTTTTCAACGTTTAACGTTTTGTTTTCCGCCTTCTATAATTTTCATGGCAGGTTACTAAGCGAAATACAACCACAACGTTGCTGAGATATTAGCAAAACTCTGGACCGCAGGTGTCTATGGTGGGGAACGAACGCGTTATTGTCCTTTCCGGGGAGTAACGCGTTCACCACCACACCATGCGGGTCCTGGGTCCTTCGTTTGGCCTGCCTCTCAAGTTATTTCTAACGATCTTTTTACAGCCATAGCTTAACTGGGTTCTATGCCGATTTGCGCTCACCAGATCAACCCCGCTGACGGGTGATTGTTGTGGCAAAATGAGATTGTTGTGGCAAAATGATCGATAGAAATAACTGAGAGACAGGCGAAACGAAGGACCCGCATGGTGTGGTGGTGAACGCGTTACTCCCCGGAAAGGACAATAACGCGTTCGTTCTCCACCATAGACACCTGCGGTCCAGAGTTTTGCTAATATCTCAGCAACGTTGTGGTTGTATTTTTTTCAACGTTCTGTCAAGGCCTGTTCTTTTGAAGCGATTGTACTTGCGGCATTTCATTCGGTTAAGTGATGGTACCTCAAATGAGTGATTGCTGTTTGAAAATATTAAATCAGAAAAATTACATCGAGATTGAGAGCTATGGAACGGAGCTTCTTCGAGAGGTTTGCAAAGTAATAAAGTCCTCAGGTAGGTTACTTCCATGAATTATCGGCGGTTATCGAAAAACCAGCATTGTCGCGAATATATTAGCAATGGCACAACCAATATTATGTCTTTCCCTCGCACTTCTTTCCCCCATTGGTTTAATATCACACCGTGGCGAGGTGACATTTATGGGTTTTCGCACTGCACTGTATAGTGGCTTCATCCTCCAGTAGGTTCTCCCATCGCAAAAGAGTTCGAGGTTTCCGGAAGCCCGACTAAATGTAAATCAGTTTCAAGAATGAGTGCCATACTGAAAGAAATCTACTCACAAAGTGGGAAAATTCTCTGAAATCCACAAGATCCATCACTATGTGTGATGGTGATTAGGGAAAGTTCGAGGACTGCCATCCCGAGACTACAGGTACATTAAACCTTGCTTGATTGGCGAATTACCAGTCAGGTGGAAACTCTACTGTGGCTTCAAACGATTCTTCCTAAAAACGAGTCATTCACCCATTGAAGGACTAAGTCATTCATAGGGTAGAAGAGTCAACGCTTCGGTGTTGTTTTAAGCACCAGCAGCCAAGTCCGCTATGCATCGCAGAGGTGATTGGATGCAAATTCATCCTATACTTGAGAATTTCAGTGTTCTTCAGAGAAAAAACTGATGTCAACTTTATGATCACACACAACCAACCACCACTTGTGTATTCCGTGGTAAATCTAACCTCTAGGCAGCACATTACCCTTACAAGTCACTATCAAAAAACATGGCACTAATCTAAAAGAAAGACTGACGCACTAAATTATTGACGTGTGTGATATACCGCACACAATCAGTGAAAATTTCGCGGCACATTGAATAAATTCACTGGATTAGGCTGGAGACTTGGAAAAGAAGAAAGTTGAGCTGAACAAGAGCTGTACGAAATTGGATTAAAGAATACAAAGGAAAACAATGAGAAGGAGAAATGATGTTGTTAGGAAGCGCATGGCATTTCTGATCGGAGAATTACCTGCACACAGAGTGCTTTCTGCACGGGATTCAAGCCGAGCAGACGACTGCAAAGCACCTCGTAGTGTGCCCGATCGCCGTGGCTCTGCGGACGGGGATTGTAGTCGGATGAGCTGAGCAGCGCCAGTGACCTGAACACGCACTCTCAGCCTCAGTCGCCGTCGCAACTCATTCATTAGCCGTCCACTCTGACTCATTTGATGCTGGCCAACACCTCGGACGCGAAAACCACTTAAGATCCATTACGTGTAGGATTAAGGATGTCTTTGTTCGAATAAATTCGAATGATTTTCGAATTCGCCCATCCTTTGATCTCTTAGGCACTGAGTTAACTGCAAAGCATAGAAGTATAAACCAGCTATAAACCAATGACAATCTTTGGCGCAGTTCGAAATAAAATTGCAGAGTCACTTCCTGAGTAGGTTTTTTCGCGCATTACCTGAACACTACGAATTGATGGCCGTTCGAAATCACTTTACATTATCAATTACCTTGATTTACGAAACATAAAAAGGAAAGCGGAAGTAGTCTATGAAGGAAGGATTGGAAGGTGGTGAGATATTGGGTAGACCATAACTGCTGGAAAATTTCCTGACCGTGAAATGTGCTGGAAAGGCGAAGGGAGGAGATTACGGTAGTGCAGAGTTTGCTCGACCATAATTTCTTGACTTCACTTGAGTTATAATATTTATTTGCGGTGAGTTTCAATCGATTTATTTGCAATACCATATTTTTACTAAATGCCCCTTGTATTTCCAGAATGTTTCTTTTCCATTATGTAAAAATGGAGCAAGAAATTTGGGCGCGATAGCGTAAAATTACTTTTTCGTAAAAGAACTTGTCCCATACACATATGAGCAGTCTCAAACTTCGAAAAACGTTTTGTAGATTTTCAGGATTTACGGCCATGATAATTGTGCTACGTGGC
The DNA here is from genome assembly GCA_900624975.1 of Angiostrongylus costaricensis. Taxonomy (NCBI): domain Eukaryota; kingdom Metazoa; phylum Nematoda; class Chromadorea; order Rhabditida; family Metastrongylidae; genus Angiostrongylus; species Angiostrongylus costaricensis. Next base: position 11,186 of record UYYA01000174.1, on the reverse strand, counting down.
ACGTCTCCATGCGGCGGTAGGAGGGAGGTTAACTGCAGACAAGAAGTAGTTACGTATGCACCCATAGAGGATGAGAGATTCTCTGAATGGGCTGTCCATCTCAGTAGTGCAGGATTGGCTTTTACATTTCATGTACATGCAGTCATATAAATGAATGACAGCCGGTTTGAGTTCGAATAAAGTTTTTCTCCAACGAATGAGCTCAACTTCTATTCCAGGAGAGACCGACATACTGCCAGCAGTTGTACTTAGCAAAAAACATGGTAAAGTCCGGTAAGCTACTCCTGCACTCCCGCTAAAAACATTAAAGATAAAGTGCCACCCATAGCGAGTATAATGATCTTCACCTCTCTAGAATGAGTGGAACAAAGTGTACAATTCTGGACTCTAAAGACGAATGGAGACCTAACTGGTACCCGTTATAGTCATACATGATGGGTTAGTCGTGATTGTAGGATATGTAGATGAAAGCAGTGCTGTTGCCCACGGATTTGTTGAAGAAGCCGAAACGAAGGAAACAGAACTCACAACCAGTTATAAGGAATAGCTGCGGTGGGGTAGACGTAATCGAGTAGTGAAAATATGAATAAAACTAGTAACTTCATACCTGAAATATTTCAGCCAGAGCAAAAATCGCGATAGTTATGAGGTAACGGTAGAGAGCTGACAAATGCCATGAGCTCGAATAATTTCATCACAATAAGATTTGAACTTTATGCATGATTCATCGTTCTACATAGCTTAACACTTGTTTTTTTTATAGAATTTTATTTGTCTAACTAATGCATTCGTATGAAAAGGAATAGAAACCCTGGTTCTACTAATGTTTAACTCTAGTAGAGAAGAATATCTTTTGTACCATAACTATGTAGAGGAATATTTCAGAAGCCATTAGGCTTATGACCAATCCAAAACTTCTACTTTAGACAAACTTTTCTCCTAAAGATAAAATGTAACGAGCGAGTGTCGATCGTCGATTGAAAATCGGAGAGTACGAAGTCGAAAGTGGGGAGATGGTTGGTGTAGGTGGAAAAACAGGGTGATGGTAGGTTGCTGTGAAATAAGATGAAGATCGATCGGTTAGGGCCACATCGACAATGGCTCGCATTTACATTTATGGGCCATCAAGCTCGCCCTTCAAACACCCGCACGAGGTGCGCCGCCGCTTGCCTCCTTCGACCGAGCGCGGCGACGGAAAGACGGCGGTGGTGGTCGCGGCGAAAGCCTGGCCGCGCACCAGCACATGCCAGTGGCAATGAACTCTCAGGATCTTACCACGTCGCGACACCAAATCCATCGGATTCTCTCCACTTCCACTACGCATCCACACAGGTAGACAGAGGTGATGACATTCAGTATAGAACAGCCCTAGTGAGTTTATTCAGGATAGATCTTGAATGGTTTCGTTGAGAATTCCTGCGATACGTCGAAAAATATGAATTTGGTTTTTTTCGGCAAAATATTTCTTTGTAATAACGACTATTTTGTTACCTCAAAGAATAAGCTACATCATAGGCGAAATAAGACTGAACAAAGAGCATCATGTAAAAAGGTGTTGTAGTAAGGAGATGCTATGAGTCATGTATGCCCTGTTTTCGTAACGAAGAAGGAATGGAGTAAAGTGTGAGAGCACGGTGGAAGAACAGACCGGAATAAAAGGATCCGAGTGTTAGGCAACAGAAAACGGGTGAAAGAGAGACCAACGAACAGGATAAACACAGCTATTCATCCTGTCATCTACTCTGTAAACCATCGGCAATTAAGTTTACGTTTCCTGTTTTATGTTACCTATGTTACTTAAACTTATGTTTTCAATATGGTGAAACGCTAAGAGGAAGAAATCGATAGAAAATCCGTGATGTTAGATCTTTAATGAAATGCGAGCACCTACAGAATCCAAGGATCGGTACGGTATGGTGAACCGGTAGAATGGTCTGATCTAGTCCCTCATATTTAGTTAGTTTTTATAGATTTACCCCTGTACAACGAAGCCCAAAGAAGGTGTGCTCAATAAGAAGGTTGTTCAAAACAGACAAGACTCAGTCAATTGATTTCTTCAAAGTAGAAACGTGTTCTCTGGAGTTATAATTATAAAAAAAGCTCTCGGCGTTGATCAATCCCTGAGGAATGTGCCATGCATTCGACTTCATTAAGCATCGTTTGGAGGTGATTGAAAGCATGTCTGGCTTTCACAATGACTAGCGGTGACCTACTGATGTATCGAGCCAGTGCTGATATCCTCCCAGACAAGTCTGGCACCAATTTGCCGACCCTTGAGGGATGGAAGGCTTGGTGGGCCATGGGCGTAAGGATCGATTCCACGTGTATGTTGCAGGACGACTCCGACCACTGTGCCACATGCGCCCCTTACAATTATAATTTCGGAAGTTTTCCAAAAAGCAAAAAGTGGATATGCTCGATAATACGAATATCGTATAGCTATTCCTATCTATAGACCAACAAACGAAAAACTGAAATCGGAAGTTAAACAGCATGAGTACCAGGCAGTAATTTGTCATCCTAACAAAAAACGCTATTTATAAATGGCTCCAACCTCCACCACCGTTTATACCAGAAACGACTGGATAACCAAGGACGCCTCACAAAGACAAACACTTCCTGTGGTTCGAAATAAATAAAATTTTATGTTTTCTCCATTTCATGCTCACTCGCTCCGTAACATCGCCTCTATGGAGCGTTCAGAAAAAATAAGACACTCAGCACTTACAAAATTGAGCTATTTCAAGCCGTATTTTCTGATAGCAAACATAGTTATAAAAGTAGTGAAACAACCGCTTATCTCCTAAAAGTCGGGAAAACAAGTTCTGGAGAAAAAACACGGTCATAAAAAAGAGCCATTAACTCACTGACTTACCAAGCCTTTTGTTGATTAATTGTTGACCTAATTAACCACATGTTTCGGATTTCCATCAACTAGAATTGAGTGATATCTGAGGAAACTGTTGCAATAGAAAAGAATTGCAACTAGCTAAAATGTGCCCAGAAATTTCTGCACTAAGAGCCTTAGAAATCGTAGAAGACTGAATTCACGGAATAATAAGTGCTGAAGATACTTTACTTTAGATACCACGGTATGAAAGTACAGCCGGTTTGAATGCTGACTGCTGAAATACTTCAGAAGCACTATAGACGACGATGGGACGAACGAAGTGAACCGAAACCACTGACGAAATCTGAGGAAAGAGGATCTGGTGGCAGCAAGAACATACAAGGGCTCTGGTGCATCTGTGTTGAAGCGCCGATGTCTATCATGAAGCCAGATGTGGTTCTCGTTAAATCCCATCGACAATGCTTTCGCCGTTGCAAAAGCGCCCTAAAATCGCGACTTTCTCTCTTAACAACTCTTGTCGAAATCTTCATTCGAAACCACTGTTCATAGCTCTATCTAACCGTTTCAAACTATCTAATTCAAAGAAACCAAAGCATTTGTACACATTTCGATTTTTTCTATATTAAAATGTGAGATTAAGGACCGTTGCTGTACATTGTATTTCTCGACCAACAGACGATGTTTCTCTATGACTTTCCTATTTTTCCCAAATGAATGAGTAGACAGATGGCCCAGTAGTGAGTAGTACTCGTCATAGCAGTACAACCAACTTCTGTTATCGTTCATTAACAAACGTGAAAACTTCGAATTTTTTTCCTTGAGGAATTCAGGCTTTTCTGAAATAAAACCATGCCTCCCATGCCAATAACTTCTGAGAATCTGAGGCTTCTGAGAATTCTGAAATTCATTTTGAGAGCGGAAGCTTCAAGTGTTCGTGAATGTAAAATCCTGATGAGCATACCTTTCGAACTGAATTTCCACTAGAGATGCTGTGGAACGGAATAACTTAAAATTTAAACAACGAAATTTTCAAAGCAGAAGAAATATCGTCGGAAATTTAGCCCTCATCATACTCTTCTACACCTATACATGACTTTTCAGTTATTTTTTAAAATAATTTTCCACCATTTTTAGAGCGTATTCAGGCAAATGTTCGTCCACAAAAATGACTTACCCACTAAAACGCTTAGGACGTAATTTGTCTGCTCTACTCCTTCTGTAATACAATATCATTTCCACTGTTTGTTGCCGGATTCACCTTTGATATTATTATGGCCGTGACAAGTTGCCACTAATCCCTTCATCGTTTCTAAGAAATTCATAGAGATACAACTAAAAACATCTGATACAGCTCTGTTTTCATTTTTCTCCTTTCAAACTAAGTGGTAAGAGATCCACTGCTGACATTGTCATGCAGAACTCTTCCCGCGTTCCCGTTCGCCTCTGAACAATCACTTATCGTCCACACAGATTTCATAATCCTAAGTTAACTTATTCCTCCCAACGGTATACCGCCCCACCGTGGCTGAGAGGCATTCCTGAGTGTCAGGCTGCGATGTAAAGCGAGAGGATTCACCCTCCCAGCAGGGCCTCCCATGCTGAGAAGGAGTCCGACGTTTCCATCAGGAAACCCAGCTAAGAGTAAACCAACACCAGGATCCACCACTGTGCTAGTATCAAATTCGTTGCACCGTGGAAAATCCCCCTCTGATCCACAAGGCGGTGACTGCCTGTGGTGGTGACGACCTGGGGAAGACTTCGGCTACGCTGATCTCAGCACTCCAGGAAGCCACAGTAGTTAACTAGCAAAACTCCGAAAGTATTGGAAATCATGCTGGCGCACGCACAACCAGCGAAGACGGCATGCAAGTTCTCAAGTATCCAAGTATAAAAGCTGACTTTTTAGATAATTATAGACGGAAATATTTATACTAGCTATTCCTATATTCAATGGAACTCAGTCTAGAGCATTTATTCGGAGTCCTAATGAAGACGAATATTATACTAGAGTTCATCATACTGTAAGATTTCCCTTGGAGTTCATCTGGAGCAGAATGGACAGAATGAGTCTATTGTATCAACAAAACAATCTCGTCGAACCTCAAAAACTAAGCTGTGAAAATCACTTATTGAACAAACTGCCGCGATTCCACGAAGTTTGTTTTCCTCCACTGTCTTTGGTCACGGATAGTTAAACAGATTGGCGTAATAAAGAACCGGTACGGCAACGAAATGCACGAAGAGAAAAATCGTGCACAACCATGTGAATTCTCATCTCTTCACTTCTTTACATAATATAACGTTTTCTCCTACAAACACGAGTAAAACCACTCCTTCCTCATCAATGACATGTTGTTATCACGGCATAATACTAACCAACGTGAGTCCGCTTGTCAGCAATCCAAGCAAAAGATACGACTCTTTTGGAAGCTCTACAACATTTTATTTCCTATTTGCTATTTCTGATTTGATCCAGAAGCGTGGTGGATAGAAGTGTCGTGAAGTAACTCACGTGTGATCACTGGTGCAACCTTGGAGTCTAACATATCTCTCATCCATCTGGGATCAGGAAGTCAGTAACAAACTTGTTTGGGAAGAGCTCCCTCCGAGAAGAGAACCAAAGCCAGCGATTGACTCTGTGATGAAACCAAAGAACGCCCTACCACAGGAATCTCGGGAAGCGTATAGATTCATAAAATATGTTCTCAGACCAATTAAGCAAACTTTAAAAACCGTCCTTATACCAATACTGCTCAAACCGATGAGCTTTATTACAGGACTTTTCGTGTAGGTCACATGGTTGACACAACCTTGGTGATGATGGAACTATGTTTACCTAACCTTTATTTACTGCCTATTCTATTACACGGCAAGATATTTTGCGAAATATAACTATTATAATGCTGAAATATTTGCATAACTCCGGACCGTAGCACCTCAGCATTATAGTAGTTATACTCCACAAAATATACTGCCGTTAAAAAAAATAGGCAGTTAATAAAAAAGGTTAAGATTGTGATTATAACTACAGCCTCAGCTTAACTGGGTACGTTGCTGATTTGGGCTCCGGAGATCAATTCCGTTGACGGGTGATTGCTGATGGCAAAAGATCAATAGAACTAGCTGAGAGACAGGCGAAACGAAGGACCCGCATGGTGTAGTGGTGAACGCATTACTCTCCGGAAAGGACAATAGCGCGTTTGTTCCCCACCGCAGACACCTGCGGTCCAGAGTTCTCCAAATGTCTCAGCATTACAGTATGTTTACTTACTTACTTGAACTTGATACCTGAACGACTCGGCATCACTAGTTGCGCGCGCCCCAACATAATCACCATTTTCGGAGATTTGCTGGTTAAGCCATTATGGTTCTCTGGAATTCCGAGGACCTCCTGGCCAAAGTCTGCCTCAGGTCGTCACCACGACAGACAGTCACATCCTTTGTAGATCAAAGAGAGACTTACCACCATGCGACTTTGATACCAAGACGGTGGTGGATCCTGGTATTGGTTTACTTTTAGCTAAGCTTCCTGATGGAAACGCCGGACTCCTTCTCAGCTTGGGAGACCCTGCCGGGGGAACGAATCCCCCACTGGACATCGCAGTCCGACACCGAGGAACACCTCCCAGCCACGATGAGGCGGTAAACCGTTGGGAGGGGAACTATATTTATGTTCCAAAAATTTGAGGTTTAGTTTTTTTTCAAGAGTGCATGATGAAAACTATGAAATAGACGACGGATCTGATATAAATTGCCGATACAATGCTCAATGAGGAATCCAGGAAACAAATCCGGATTGAAAAGCGATATAACGAATTCTTACATAGTGTGGAGCTGTGTGGCGCTGAGGACGCACAAAAGGTTGAACATAGTGTCGAAAGAAAACAGCTATTAAAGCGATTAAAGACGAATAAAATTACTGTCATGCAAACGGAATCAACAGGATCAAGTATTAACAGTAACGAAGTCTCAATTCTGGAATAAACAACTTCAGAACGAGTAACACAGGAGTAAGGCGACAGTAGGTAGGTCTAGAAAGAAATCCTAGGAAACAAAATGATGGGTAGAAGCAGATAGCGCTTTGAGATTAAACAGCAGTGAAATTATCACTCGTACTAATGACCCAACAATGAATAACAAGCAACCGATATGTTTCTTTGATGTTCGGATTATTGAAGACACATACAGACAATTGCCCCAATCATGATTTCTGGAAACTTTTAAAAAAATCTCCAAAACTATCCTGTTGAGAAGAACAAGTTTCCTCATGTTCAACCATTTAGACACTCAGAAAGAAATCCTACTGATGTTCGCAATGAGCAATGCTCTGTTCTCCATTAAACCCTAGAGATTATTAAATATCTACAACCATTAGTAAGCAATGATACTTTCAAGATTCATGTCATAAGCAATCAACACAGGCGTTTCGTGGGACCAATTTTTTGTTACTGTCGCAACGTAAAACTCAGTCGTGGTGTGAGCCACGACGCCTCGGCACCTATTCGAGAGAGAATCCAATCGTAAATGGAAACGTCACTCTTCACGAGCACACCGTCTGGGCACCCAAACTTGACATGCGGTTTTCCTAATCTGAAAGAATGTAATACCCATAAAGTGCCAAGCAATGCTCTTTTAAATCACTAGCTATGGATCATTTTAGCCGCAATAGCGTCATTTAAATGAAATACGGTGCAAAATTGAGTATCGTTTAATAACGTAAGGTTATTAACGTATGAGCTAACGTTCTATGTTAGATCATAACCCGCAGACATTGACCGATTAGAAAGTTCCATTGGCCTTAGTTCAAGAAAAAAATTTTTGTAATAGCTACTAAACTTTAACTGTGCTCCATTTTCACAATGTCAACGTCAGAAATACTCAACCAAATGAAATAACCGCGAAAGAAAATACGGTGCGCAGAGTCAATTTTGCAATAACTTTGAAGGAATTTCGGTTTTCTTGAAAGAAAACAAAATATTGCAGCAACCCAAAAGATCGACTTTCTATAAACTTCGGCACAATAATCGATTTAACTGTATATACGTTCTCACGAACCGCCCTCTTTTAGCCGACGCGAGGTTGGTATATGTTAGATGTTCTTATTGTTGTTTCTGTCTTCGTTCAATGGCTAACGATTCGGCGACTTCGGCTTCCTCAGAGCACATGATACGTCCAGACATATGATACACACAGGCTCTGAGGAAGCCGAAGCCGCCGAAATGTCAACCATTGAGCAAAGACGACAACACCAACAATAAGAACATCCATACCAATCTCGCGTCGACTAAAAGAGGGCACTTCGTGAAAACATATATACAGATATATTCCATTAACATTCCCTACAGTGGTATATCTTTAATGTCAGTCTTTGACGAAACTTAAAATAACCATATGGACTGGAACACAAAAAAATTGTTACGAGAACAATTCAGTAGAAATGCAGACCTTCCTACAAAATCCACTAGGAAACGCTCAACGAAGACCTTTTCAAAAAGAAAGGAGAAGATGGCATTGATGGCGGCGATAAGGACGATCAAACATCGGAACTCGGCGGATGGCAAATCCACATTACCCATGAAGTCGAGCAACCACAGTGGAGACCACAGAATAATGGAAAGTGATAACTGAAAAGCAAGCACCATTTAGGTCTAATACCTATAATGTAACAGCTTCTGGAACAGCCAAATCTTTCAGAACGTAATAAACCTCAATAAACACAATATTTAAAAATCCGAAATCTCAGAGACAAGAATGAAACATAAAACGAGCTAAGAATACTAGGAGATGCCGACTGTGTAAAGTATAAAGCTTTTGCGCTGAGCAGAGTAAGTTGAAACACTTCAACCACGACATTTTTAATATGTGCGCTTTCACAGAAATTGTTATCGCATAGTATTTTAACAACATGGAAACTTCTAACCGACGAGAAATAAACACTTTAAGGCTTCAGACGTTTGACTGACAATCGGTCTACTATCACTCAACCGTAGCACGTATCTTCCCGATCTCATGCGTACATTACAGCAAATGAAATGCTCTAAAATTTCCAGAAGTCGGTTTCTATGGTAATTTGCAAAAGACATTTAAAGATACCAGAAAAAGAGGCAAAATATAAAAAAGAACATCTGTGAAGTATAAAAGTGCACTTCAAAATTAATATGGAGCATCCAAAGCTCATAAAATTAAAGCCCGTTCATATCTCATTTTCTATAACTATAGAAAATACGAGTAACCGTAAACTAACCAGAGTGACAAAAACAATTGAGATACAAAGCGGTTGATTACTGAATAGTGTTTTGCGATACGGAGGTCCCTTAGAATAAACCACAACCAAGGTAATGTACTGGAAAACTGAGACGTAGAACACTGCTGTTCCCTGAAACGAATGAAGGTGCCATCTAATAAATGGTATCTATATTTGCAGACTTCCTTTGTTCTAATTACAAGCATTTCACTGATTGTCCAAATACTTGACGCTTCAACAAGATACTGTCAAAAGATTAGTTAACTGAAGAAATGGATAATGGAACGTGAATTACACTTTAAAATTAGTTCTCCATTGTCCTGTACCACTTACTGTGAACCTTCGACTACTGAAGGTTCCACTTTAAAGTGAAGCTTGTTAACAGACTTTGCATACTCTACCTTGATTGGACATACAGTAACGAAAAGTAGCTACACCAGAGTTCCGAATTCTCAATAGATATGAAGCCTAGCTCTCTACGAATGCTTAGACGACCTTTGAGGAGAGGAGCATAAATAGTCGTGAACTGTAAATCTTCCATTTTACCCTGTCGCGCGCAAGAGCAGCCCACTGGGTTTTCTTCGCTCCAGGAACTTGTTGAGCGTCATACTTTTCTTCCACGCCTTTCATGAAAAACTTTGACCAACGGGTCGGTGGTCTTCCTGCAGTACGTTTGAGATCCAGAGGAATCCAGTCACTAACGGCTCTTGTCCATCAGTTGTCATTCATACGCATTGCGTGTCCAGCTCTTCCTCGACTGTTTGATGTACAGAACGACATCTTTGATTTTTCATCGTTTAGCAGGTCGCAGCTTCGGATCCTTTCCCTTACTTATGTTACAGGGATACTCCAAGTATAGCTCTTTCGACTGCACATTCAATAACGAGGAGTGATTTTTCATTCGTCCTACGCAGCAATCAGGTTTTTGATGCACACATTAAAACACGAGGTATCGTGGGATCGAATGGGTAGGCATAGAGTCAGGTGTTCCTTATTCTCTTCACTACATCCTCGATGCTCTTGAAAGCTCCCTAGGCGCTCGCTTTTTGTTCAATTCTAGAACTGTCGTTCATGATGTAGACCTCCAGACCTAGATAGACGTAACTGGAGCATTCGGAGATATTCGTTCCGTTGAGCGTGAATGGGGCAGGCGAAACCAATCCGTTCTTCATGAACCTCGCTTTTGTTGGTAAGCATTCGTTCCACCTGGCTAATCTTTGGTGTTATAGGAACGATATCTTCAAAAAGCGAAGATGGTGTAATTGCTGACCATAGATTTTCACTCCCATGTTATCCCATTCCAATGTTCGCATGACCTTCTAGAGGGTGACGGTAAATAACTTTGGCGAGATGGTATCGCCTTGCCGAACTCTTTTGACGTCAATGTTAACATCGTTGTAGAATGGTGATATCTTGGTTGTGAAATTTTTGCACAGCTCGCGAAGAATCGTTATGCACTGAGTAGGGACTCTTTGGCTATCAAGGGCTTCCATGACTGCTTCTATCTCAGTTGAGTCGAAGGCTTTCTGTAAATCGATGAAACGAGACAGAGCGGTATTTCGTACTCTCGCGATACTTCAGTAAGTCTTGCTATCGTGTGGATGTGGTCCATTGTACTAAAGCCTTTTCGAAACCCTGCTTGCTCACATGGCTGTCCATTGTCCAGTGTTCTGTCAATCCTGTTTAGGATGACTCGAGTGAAAAGTTTGTAGACGACAGACAGTAAGCAGGTTGGGCGATAGCTGCCGATATCGTGCAGGTCAACCCTTCTTGAACAATAACACGGTCTTGTTGGTCTTCCACTGGGTAGAGACCTTGCATTCAGACAGGTAACGTGTGAAGAGCAGAGTCAGTGTGTTTACAAGGACTGGCGGAAGGTTCTTCAGGTTCTCTGATCTTATCCTGTCCTGACCTGGTGCTGTTCGATTGCTCACCGACGAAATGGCATCTCGGATTTCGGAAGAGAGAACCGGTAGTACAACATACCCATCTTCCTTTATTTCATATGATGGAGGGTGGACGTGCCTATCAAAGAGATCCGAGTAGTATTCGTGAATGATTTTCTCCATTGCCTCCCTGGACGCTGTAACT
>UYYA01000173.1:0-96678 GCA_900624975.1 Angiostrongylus costaricensis | reverse complement strand
TGTGGTTGTATTTCGCTTAATAGCCTGCCATGAAAATTATAGAAGGCAGAAAACAAAACGTTAAACATTGTTATTGAAGCGTTTGGCCTAGTAGATTGTATATCAGTATACCCTTCCAGGCTCTGAAGAAGGCGATACTGCCGGAACGTCAGCTAGCGTTGTATTGTATTGTGTTTTTTATGGAAGTAAATGTATGCTGTTTAGAAACCTCGCGATTGCTGAACAAGAAAACGACACAATCACTATTCCTTTTAGGTTACTGAGCTAGCACGAAATTGCTATGTAAGATCTATTCAGTTGACGTTTTGAAGCGTTCGTTTTCTTCAGAGCCGCATTAATCTTATTCGATTGTCTACAAAAAGCGACGAAACGCCAGCCGAGTAAATGTTCCACAAAAAATCTTCATGTTAGTTTAATCACCTAAAAATTGAAAGGACAGATTTTGTCTTACGGTCATAAAGATATAGATGATCTTTCTTGAGATTCGATTTTCATCGATTTGTTTTATAAGTTGAGAACTTCCCGACAACTGAGAACCGCATTCTCTTACAATTTTTAGTAGATACATGCCTATCTCACACTCGTCCGACACATTGTGAAACTTCGTTTCCTAGCGAATATAATTTTCTTTGTTCAATCGCTTCTCTGGTTGAAATACAAACCCTAGTGAGGAAAACATGCAAAGAAGTAAAACGACTGACAGAAGACCCCAATATTTCTGCTTCATCCTGGTGGAACATAAAGCTTCGTAACTTTGCTGACTGCTATTCTCTCTCACCATTGCATAAGCATACACCTTATCATCAGAAAGTTTTATCACCAAAAATAAGTTCTAAGATTTACTGACACCTATATAGATCGATTACTAGCATTGCTTACTTAGAACGATACCAATAAGCTCATACACATGAAAGGATTCCGTTTCAGCAATGACAAAAAACAAAAGGAAAACGAACAGATAATTCATCAAACCGTGATATTATTTATAAAATAGATGCATTTATGCTTAACAGAAAAATTCCAGAACAATGATGCGTCCATTCTATAAACCTTAGAGAGCAATCGGTTGGGATCTTGTGGACCACAAAAAAAGACGTGACAATACCGAAAATTAAGAGAGATGCGACGTCAATAAAGAATTAGAAATTAATTCCAAATCTTCAATAAGTGGGTAGAGCGGATTAGAGCTCTGAGTAGAAAGACGAGAAGACGGAAAACGACCTGTCAGATTGAAGGACTTCAACAAGTCGAAGTCGCTGCTGTATTAAACAAACACACTATATTTGGCTTTGCAACGTTTAGATGTCCTAGGTGAAGAAAAAGGAAGAATATGTAAGAATTCAGAGTGAATGAGAACTGTAAAAACACGCCATAAACACACATTAGTCTATGGCTCAGCTTAAAATTAAAGCTGCAGAAACTGACAAACACAGCGACAATAAAGTGAATACAAACTACTGTGAAAATAAAAGAACATAGCAACATGTCCTGAATATTGAAGGGCTTCACGATGACAAGCATTAGTATTACACATGAGTACTACGCAACGGAAGGTAGATCTACAAACCACAGTGATAGCGCAACAGAAGACTAACCGCTGTCATGCTCCCTGATAATATTTAACAGAAAAAACTAAGTGTCAATCGATAAGCATGAAAGTTACGGGAAATTTGAGCCGTTATAAGGATAGTATTTAATTCGAATATCAGATATGTGAGATATTCACCGGATACAAAGAGAAAATTGCACATGGTCCTCATCAACAGATATTAACGTCTAAATAAGGAATAACAAGTGATGAGCAAATTTTCGAAATTACTAGTAAATATCCGTATATACAAAGACGAATTAATGAAGATATGGAAATTAAGTCTAAAGTGCAAGGGGCGCAAAGTACACAAAGAGAGTGAAAAAGGAACAAAAACTGAACAAAAGAAAACACCCACTGTCGAAGCTCCAACGTCTTTCTACAGTTCTCATGACGTTCTGTTCACGTATCGCTTTCACTGAAATGAAACGAACAGTGTTGTTGTTGCTGTGATATTACAACAACGGACAATACATGAACATAATTACGGTAGCATACAAATAATTACCGCCTATAATATGAAGTTCAAAAAATTTAAGCGTTTTTTCCTGTTATGAGTTGACATCTACAATTCTCTGTCCACGCGAGTGGTACCATAAACCTTATGAGATATCCTGAGTCATACAATACGAAGATATTAGCGGTGTTAATCAAAGGATATAAGGACAAAGCTCTCGGCGTTGATCAATTCTTAAGAGATCCGCCACGCATTCGACTTCATTAAGCATCGTTGGAAGCAAGTGAATGCATATCTGGCGTTGACAATGAGTCACGGTAGGCAGTCACGGCAGAATAACAGTCTTATATACTGTCTAATATCACGAGTGATAATGAGGAGTTTTTCCCCGCGGTTCATTTTCTGATTTCTGGAATTAATGCAGAACGCGTCGAGAGTTTTGCGCGATTGTATTCTTGATTCCTGTGCGAGGATCGTGACACGAACTTCAAAGTCCTCCCCGTTATGTCTCTTGGTCCTATGCGTGCCTAGCGGGATATTTGGTTTATGTTTGCCGGCTAGGTGTTCTTTTATGCAGACACAGAGGGGTCTGCCCGTTTCGCCAATGTCTTCGTCTCCGCACGCCTTACAGGAGATCAGACTCTTGAGGCGTTCTGGATTAATTCCAGAATTCCGAAAATGAACCGCAGGGAAGAATGCCTCATTATCACGCGTGATATTGGACAGTATATAAACCTGTTATTCTGATGGGAGGGGCACATCACGCTTCCATGTAAATTTTATGCGGTTGGTCTTCACGCGACATACTCAGTGGAAGACTCATAGAAAGCGGTGAGTGTGCAGAGCTGTGTTAAATTTGATTGAAATCTTGGTTTAGCGTTTTCTCTGCTTGGTTATGGAGGTGTTTGGCCGAATAGATTGCTGTCAGCTTGACCTTCTCAAGCCGTGAGAAAGGCGAAATTCGTCAAAACGTCAGCTTGTGCATAAACAAAGAAATGAAATAACACCTCGTGTTTGCTGAACAGAAGTAGAAAGAATTATTCAATCAATGCCGAAGTTAATAGAAAGTCGGACGTGGGATGCTGAGATATTTGCAAAACTCCGGACAGCAGGTTTATGCAGTGGGGAACGAACGTGCTATTGTCCTTTCCGAGGAGTAACGCGCTCACCACCACACGATGCGGGTCCTTCGTTTCGCCTGTCTCTCAGCTAGTTCTATCGATCTTTGCCATCAGCAGTCACCCGTCAGCGGGATTGATCTGGGAAGCCCAAATTGGTAACGAACCCAGTTAAGTCGAAGCTGTAGTTATAATCACAATTCTAACCTGAGTTTTGCAAATATCTCAGCATCATTGGAGTTATACTTCGCAATATACCCTGCCATTAAAAAAGAGTAGGCATTACATAATAAGCTAGAATTACATCATTGGTTTTTACGCCTACTGTGTTTAAGTAAAAAGAAAACTAAGACATTTCCATTCAGTATCATTCCCAGTTTTGGGGGTGTTCTAAATTTGAATAAGTTCCAGATTAACAGTTCAGTTATTTTCTATAAGCTTGTAGAGTTTCAGCTTATCCATTGCTCTATTAATCGAAAAATTACCGTGTTTTATAAAAAACAGCTTCGTTGCGCAAGTTGGTGTTAATGTTACTGCTAAATATAAAATGTGTTCTTATGGGAGCTAGCGATGAACCGTATAAAGAGAAACACTGGAAGAAATCCTGGATATAAAAGCACGTGGCATTGACTATCCATTCCATAGTATCGTAGAGTTGACTGAATACATATTTTGCCTATACAGTGACTTGCTGTGGCTTCCCGATGTATCGATTCAGCGTTCTCACTTCCCTAACAAGTACGGAAATGACTGCCGATATGGAAGAGATGGAAGTGATGAACAGGCTTATATGTGTATCACCGGGTGTGTTCAATCGTTGCGCTACATGAGTGTTAAGAAATACTACGAGAACGAAAATCGGAAATAACGGAAGCAAAAAAACCTCATGTGCTCAGGAAAGCGATAGTGGATATCATTTTTAAAGGAACTTTCAACTAATCTTTAAACAATAGATTTTGCAATAGGGGCTAAACTATAGCCATTCTTGTGCATCGAACATGACCATTTCATCTAAATATTACGGAGTCGAAAACTAGTAAAAATAATGTGTAAGAAAGAGCCTACATTCAAACAAGTCTGGCTTTCTTACCTGGATATCACCACACATACTCGACAATATCGTGAACTTCGTCTTCACCAAAAATGGGACCTCGCATCATATCATTAACACGATATTCCACACCAATTACATGCATATCAGGATACAAATCGGCCCATTCATCTCCAATTGCACCATGTTCGTCTTTAAGGTGCTTGTACACCTTCGATTCAACTTCGCTCTAGAAAATAAACGACTCCTCTCCAGAAAACGAGTAAGTTCGAAGGTAAACTACATAATACTGTACACTTTTGACACTTGATAAAAGTTAAAATTTGTATAAAAACACTGATAACAGGCTCTACTAGCCTTGTAGTATTGAAAGAATTGTAAGCAGTATAAATAGTACGAACAGTACCTATTGATGATTTATTCAACTCATTCGACACAACGCCCAATTTTTTGTCGTGCGCGCTACGAATGCTACACAATTCCTATATAACCTTCACCTCCTACTCTACCCCCACATGAAGGAAAATAAACCCACCTCTTTTATGTATTTCTCTTTCATTGCTACGGAGTTTTGCATTCTACGTACCCTCCTACTATGTTCTAATAGATGTTTTCCATGTTTTGGAACTTTTGGAACCACCGCTCTTTTGTGTGACAAAAGAAAAAACTCGTCCAACATCCAACCTTGACGATATCGACTTTCGGAAATCTGTTTCGCAATATATACTCGATATACTTCGGCACTTTTATACACACCCATGGCATAAACTACGACTCATCACAAGTACTGCTGCTCATGAAAATAAAACTCTATAGGCTTAAACTATGCCGGATGAAAATGAACTTAGCTTCACCTTCCACGCACTACTCATCTAGCGTGAACAAGAAAACCCTGAATACACAAATGGAAATGGGGAATCCCTCCGCTCCTTGAAGAGTGCGCAGAAAGTGAATCGGAAGATATGGACAAAGGTGGTCACGATGAAATCAGAGAGCGAGTGGCAGAAATAAGGACATGTCAATAAAATTAGTTCATATCTTCTCGTGATTCTCGTTTTGGACCATGAAGTTTGTCTAAATTCAGCACGACGACGTTGTCTATACACCTCAGAAATAACTGTGACCGTTAACAACTTCGAACCATCATATTTTAGCTTACGGTGAACTTAATTAATTTAAGAAATTGCGGTAGAATCCAATGATATTTCCCAGCGACATAATGCTTTTCATATTCTACGGCGATAAAGTGCAATAAAGTCCTTTAAGTCGATTTTCCCAGCCCGAAAACAGCTCTTCGCTAAGATTTGTAGCCAAAATATTTCTCTTTCTTCGTCGAGACTTCTACTTCGAATATCGAAACAATCGAAGAAGTAGGATTTCATCAGACAACACACTGGTTTCCCTCAATGCGCCGTCGGTGTTTCGAGTCCCACATCTGCGTTGAAAATACCAAAAGTCAAATTTCGGTTTTAAAATTCCGAGATTTTTAATCCACATATATTTATGGCTGAAAAGAAGTTCTATAGAAGTTACATATTCCCTTAACGTGACAGAGAAAAATTTCTCATATAAAATTGTGAAGTGATGTATTACTCAAGTCTCTAGTGACCTTGAAATTACCGTCAACAGTGCCAAAAATACCATTGGGCGTCATCTATTAACTAAGCCGCTTAAAAAGTGGCAAAATTTCTGAATAATAGTATATTTCTAGAAAAGAGATTACTAGTAACCCACCTTGAAACCACATAACCAACAGAAATGAATATTGCACACGGTACAGCACATATGATTACATCCTCCGTTTTTTTGAAGCACTGCTCCACAACCTACTGTCGGACAGTCACGAACTGTCCCTACGTGTGCGTTCTTGTACACTTGTATAGATGCCTCATGATCGGCTGAAGCATGCATATGGACTATATCCTGCACGTTAATTCAAGCAAAATCATTCCTAAGTAACTGAGAAGTTTGAAATTACTATTAAAAATAGAAGTTATTTTTTTCAATTTTATTTTATACGACCGTCTTTACATTTACTGTGCGAACCCCAGCGCTTCCCACATTTGATTCGATTCCTTGCATCCATCATCCACTAAGTTCCTCCAACTTTTACATGTGGCTTCTATTTTGAGGATTTTCACTTCATCTTCAATGTCATAGAATGCTGGTCGAGCAGATTCTCTCTGCAGTACTGGTATAGCCAAGCTACAGTGCTTCCACTTGGACTACAGAGAATGAACCTTCCCAGACAAGGCCGGTACCAATTTCCCGACCCGGATGGATGAGAGGCTTGGTAAGCATAGAGTGGCATCGAACCAGCACTGTGTTCGTGAAAACCGGCACTACTACCATTGTGATATCCTCCTCATAACAAAGACTAAACAACAAATAAAGTAGCCATTTGATCGTAGCGTGCCTACTAATTTTATAACCCCTCACTTGGAAGAAATTCGCTGGTTCAGACTCGAAAAAATGATGAGCTTAATTTTGCAGGACAGCATCATTAGTGAAGGAAGTTCCGTGCGTAGTGTTGAAATGAGCACGGAAGCGAGTGTAATTTCATGGCGCAAAGTCGAAAAACTAAAGCGGATCTGGACTAAATTCTAAGCCGAATTTCCGCAATTATGGCAATGTTTGCAGGTGTAGTGTTCTTTTCTCGATCACTGTTCTTCAATAGCTGCTTCAAAACGATGAAACTGTCGATAGTAAAGTTTGGCACTGATAGTCTAGTTCTTCGATAGAACAGCGATGACACATGTCCATAAACCATTCTTGAAACAGGGAAACCGTTTCTGAACGGTTCTTTCCCCATTTCCGTCGAATAAACCCCAAACGCTTTTGACGTCCTCCGCTAGTTTAGGTTTCCGACTAGACTTGAAGAAAAGAATATCCCGACAACTTCCGCTTCCTTCCAATTAGAAACAAGATAGTTTTTCATTTGAGGTTAAGACAGCCTTTAGTCAAACGAAGAGGTTTAAGACATATTCGATACGGTGAAAAAGGACTGCTGAATGATATAAAACACATATGCTTAAGGAACCATTTTTAAATTAAACTTTCTTAACAAGTAGAAAACGCGATGAGATCAAAATCACTTACATCGAAGCATTGCGTGAACCTCACACGAGACACCTTCATGCGGTTCCATCATGCACTTATCGCATACATCACGTCCACAACAATCACATCTCATAGTGCTAGGGGTATCACTGACTTCTTTCTTCTAGGCAGAAAAGTATCAGATTATTGGATACAAACGAAAAAAAACGTATTTGACGGTAAACCTATCAAGGTATGAACTCTGATTCTGACTTCTCAGTTGGAACAAGACGACCATCTTTCTTCTTAAAGAATGTCACTGTCATTGTTTCCGAATAATTTAGTTTCCCGTCATAAGAAAACTATGGGATGAAGAAACCTCATTTTCTGAGACATGAAAAAATGTCACCAATTCAATACGTCAAAATATCGAAAAGATTCTGCGAATACTTGAAATTCAACGTATTCGGGCAATGTCCATTCCCGTAAAGCCCTCAACTAGTTAGGTATTAGAATTATACGGCGAGAATTCCCGGCAGATTTCAAAAAACCTGCTCTCTTATGCATGAGCTAGATAGACCACGAATGTTTAAAAAAAACGGCACTAACCGTAAAGATTCCGAAACAATCCGGTGACGGACAGCGAATTAGTGACTTGTTGGCTCGTAACAAACAGTCAATAGAACTTTCTAATAAGGGACGAATCTTTCTCTCATTCAACCATGGCAACCGAGCATCACCCAAGACAAGGCGCTTAAAAAACAAAGTGATTAAAAATGAAAAACTAAGTGCTTCATAAGCGTTATTTATCCCCTAGTCATAATTCGATATAGAATGTTACCATGTCACACTACTGCGAATTATTAAACAACTTTTACAGACTTTGTACACTTATTAATCCTCACTCTAATTAGTGAATATCAGTCACTTTATGTGACCAGGTAAAAAACTTGAGAGCTCTAACTATCACAACGATGGCGTATCACACCTCTACCGCTGATGGCAACAAACAACAATACCTAAGATTAGTAATTTAAAAAAGCAATTACGTAGGGATACTTGGGTGGTGAAGTGGGTGAAATATGAGCCCTCGCAAAGGGTAGTTCGAGTCTGCAGCTTCCTTGTGGTTCCAGTTTTGTAAATATCCCAGCATCATTGTGGTTGTAATTCACATAATACCCTATCATGAAACAAATAATAGACAATAAATAAAATGTTGAACATTGTGGTTTAGATTGTAGCCTCAGATTAACAGAGTTCATTGCCTACTTGTGCGCGCTAGGTCATTCCCGTTGACCGCTGATTTCTGTTGGCACCGTTAGGATAAAAAACTGGCTGAGAGAAAGGCAAAAAAGGACTTCGCTGGTGCAATGGGTGACACGTGAGCCTCTGAAAGGGTAACTACGGGTCCGAAGTTAGTCTGGGGTTCGAGTTTCGCAAATATCTCAGAATTATTGTGGTTGTAATACACATAATAACCTGCCATGAAAATAACAACAGGCAGTAAATAGAAGGTCGAAGGTTATATAAAGATGATAAGGAACCTTGATATCACTGATGGCAAACGGTATACCACAGTCTTTATCAGCACAGCATAGTGGCAACAACCTACTTTTTGTAACAGTTTTTATCTGAAAAATTTTTCTGCACTATAAAGATAACAAAAAAGAACTAAAACAATTTCCCTAGAGCAACACTGTTTGAAATGCGGATGAGACAGTGGAAAAAAATTGAAAAGAAAGTCACCTGATGAATAAGACATTTCAAGCAATAATAATGGCCACACTCTAAGCAATAATATGAGTTGCTGACTGGTGACTGGCAAACTGGACAATTCGGTTTCGAAGAAACATATTCTTTAGAGATCGATGGAATCAACTAGAATTTATGCTATTAGTTCCACGATTACCCAAATTAACCTTATAACGTTATAGGTAAAGCAACACTGCTACTTTTTCTGGTAATTTTGAGAATAACGCAACACTGATATTTTTTTCTGGAAATTTTGAGGAATTCAGTAGATCGAAGTATGAAAAACAATGAAATATTAGCATACCCTTTCATCAATCTCGTCCAGATAATTCCTAAGCAAATCATACTGCTGAAGCGTTCCAGTGAAGGTAATACTAACAAAGTCCAACCGTTTCAGCTCTGCTCCTCCACAGATTTCCCTACGAATGGAAAACAGGATTGGAAAGCAAGATAACAAAAGCCGAAGAAATGGAAGAATAAGCTCTCTTTAAGCTAATATAATCACATGACTTCAAAGAATATCACCTAAGTTCACCAATTCCCACAACGTCAAGAACCTTCGACATGAAATTCGGGTAACGAGGCGGTGCGATTTCAATTCTTTGAGTAATTGTGAATGCATGGCTAAAAAGTTTATTTCCTTGCATCCAGTACATTTTAAACGATCTCATGTTGTAAGAATAAAAATGAAACATAAGATACACATAAAATTGTACTCTAAGTAGATTTCACAATTTTAATCCAATTGCAGAGAATATTTTTCGCAAAATATTCTCTATGTTTACTTTAAAATCTCTTGTATAAATCACGTAACCGTGTTCATTATCCAAGTCATTGCACTGTCGTGTAAATATTACGTGTATAAATGGTTTAATTACCTGAGTCTGAGGTGTGGCATATCGTTTTCTAAATCATGGAGACCCACCCGTCGTCTTCGCACACCACTCACCTGTTCTTTGCAAAATATCTGAACTTCATCCTGGCCAGGTCTGCATCTTCTCCAACGAGAGTTATGCGTTCTCCTAGCAAATCCATATCGATTACTACACGTCCTCGTAATTCTTTTCGAACGTGCTCAACGTATCTTGCACCATACCTGAATGGTCTCAAATTCAAACGGAACTGTGAGAAAGCCGTAAAGGAAATCATTCAGGATCAACATATTCCTGCCGAAAACTTTGCTAAAAATGTGCTAAGCTGAGTTTCCAGTAAGAAAGAAATCAAGATAGCTTGATGTATTAAATCGAGAACTAAAAGCAACGAATTTCTTTTTAAAAAAACTACGTATGTGAAGCATTCCTTATTTTTTAAAACGTAATCGACCTTAAAGATCCGGTTTAATCACATCCTGAAAACAAATATCGTCATGAGACGAAACCACAACGATGTACAACAAGAATATCTTTTTAAAACATTGTTTCGTTGACGGTTAAACAGGACACAATCAGCTGGTTTCTGAAAAATTTCAAAATTGTACCCAGTGCGCCCTAGTTCTCAAGCTCATAGCACTTTCTCCAAATATTTTGCAAAGGACTTGCTTGAGAACAGAACAGAACGGAAGCTGGATTCTACTACTGCATAGTACACAAATATTAACTGGTAAAGGAAAAATTTCAGCTATGGAAGGTCTACAACACTATGGGAATGATAGCGGGGAAGAATCAGTTATGCGGTGTTTTCGAGACGCTAATGTTTTCTTAATAGACTTCCTGAACGCATGTAGGATTTATAGCTCTCGTTTTGACATGGAATCAACCCTTAACAGAAGTGCGCCGCTTGGCAGAAATACGAGCAATTTCTCGCCGGCTGCCAGCATTCTGGTTTTCTAACAACAAAGGGTAATTTTTTAATAACTACAGAGCTGTAGTGGTTATGAATATGACAGCTTTGAAAAACAGAATTTACTCCATCGTTCTGTAGGTACGAATGATATGTATGTTAGTATTTACAATGTGTGTTACCATGGGCCATTATGCTAGTACATTGCTATGAGCATTTTCTTGGGAAGTATTTCCCTCTCTATGTTGATTATAAGGGAGCATGTGGAGCAGTAGTTGGAGGCGGCCTGCAACACACACGTGGAATCTATCCCCGCGCCCGTAGCCCACCAAGCCCTTCATCCCTCCGGGGTATGCAAATAGGTACCAGACTTGTCTGGGAGGATAGCAGCATTGGCTCGATAGGCCACTGCGAGTCATTGTAAAGCCCAGATATGCATTCAATCACCTCCAAAAGATGCTTAATGAAGTAGAATGCATGATGCATCGCTCAGAGATTGATCCACTACGAGAGCTTTACCGTTTTTTTTAGTTTTATGTTGATTACATCCGATCTTAATCCCTGCGCCAGCACATTTCATAAGTGAGTACAGTGACTAAAATGAAATAACGGCTAGTTGTTAATCAAATGAACGGTCAACGAACTTTTCCGAAAGAAAGTTTTTTAATAAATTACTAATTGAAGAGAATGGTTCCTCTCGTTCCACCTCGCTTATGTCGATCTCCTTTAGATTAATATACAATGAATATATATATATATATGCATATATATATATATATAGTACGGTGTAAAAAATTGAGGAAAGCACTAATCTGTAAACAGAAACTATACTGTGCAGAGTATCCCTTAGTCCAAACGCTTGAGGATACTCTTGTGTCCATAGCGTCCGTTATGGAATTGTAACAGCTGAAGAGTTCTATGTCAATCTTCCACGTTCAACGAGCAAAATGTATATCCTAGTGTCCTTCCTGAAGAAGAACAACGGTTTCCATCCACTATAATTCAAGCTTCGACCCGAAAAACGGCATACTTCAAGGATACAATAAAACGACTTGTTTCCCGAAGGATGCATAACCACTTGAACCAATAAGAAGAGCTTGATACCGATCCTCTGAGAACTACGCATATATCGCCACAGCCCTTGCCGAAGAGAGAAAAAAAAACCGTTAAAAGCGTCGAAATGAACGCTATCCTATCGGTATTAATGGAGTAGGTTACTAACGTACAAAAATTTTAGTAATTGCAACGATAACAGGACAAATTTTCGTGCTCCCGCCATTTCCACCACATGAAAACGGCTCCGCCAAAACCATTTCATCGTGCCTAAACTGTTCATATTCACAATGAACAAGAAAACAAAAGTACTAAATTTACGTTCAGCAACGTCTACGATGTCAGTGAAAATAACCCTATATGAACCCCTAATCCCAACTATTTCTAGGATATATCATAACTATTTCGAGAAGTCAGGCAAAAATGTTTAAACAGTCAACGTCCAAATTGCATTTCCATTTTTCTTGCACAAGTTTTAGCAACACTTTTTTTCTCGAATGCTGAACTATTACATATCACTAGGTAGTTCATTTTGTGGATTTTCGCTCCATGTAATCGAATCACTCTGTAAAATGTAATTTTGGTAAACTTTGGAAGCAAGAATTTCGCATGTAAACACAGCAATGTGATAAAATCTACTTTCATGAATTCCTGGGATGTACGCAAGCCAAAACGCTGGAAACATTAATGAGATATGGAGCAAAGAAGTGTTCATTAATACGCAGTGCAACTTAGTTTGAAAAATTCGTTCTGGTAATTAGACCTTGCAAATGAGCTAAATCGTGGACGTTTTTCTGTTACTAAAACAGTTAGTTTAAGCCTTTGGAAAAAGCAAATACATGCACAAATGTTCAAGAAACTCTAAAAAACTTGGTGTAAGCAAATTAACTGTTTGGGAGCATTTACATGAAACTAGGAGGCCGAAGAAGCTCGATAAATGGATGGAACACGACTTGAATGATAATGAAATAAATCGCCGTTTTAAGGAATAGTTGGCGTTCCCTCTGTACAACCAGAACGACGTGTTTCTGAATCGTAATGTGAGGCACGACGAGAAGTGGAGTCGCACTGTCGACGGTGCAAAGGTTGAACGACCCAGGCGACCAAACACTACCTCAACCACCATATTCGCTAGACCTCTTGCACACCGACTACTATTTCTTCAAGTATTTCGGCAACTTCTTACGCTTCTTCCATGAAATATTCAGCCGAATTTCCCCAAATGCAGGTGTTACAAACATTCCGGTACGATGTCAAAACAAGATATTCGCTCAAATACGGAAATAAACACACCCATATAGAAGTCTTCCATTTATAGCATCACTGCAGTCAATATATGATCCGTGAAACATCGACAAAAGACGAGTTGCCACTTCTTCGACGTGTCTGAAAAGACGTATTTAACATCACATAATAACGCAAGTGACTTCAACATAGGAACTTCTGGAAGTGGAGAATTTTAGACCAACATAATGGCAATATAACTAGCAGTAATCTTAGATAAAAACCACTATTCTACAATTTGTGGGAAGAAATTTGTCACTTAAGTGCATAAAACTCTATCAATGAAATCCAAAAAAACTATTAGGAACTATTAAACTATTAGGAGAAGCGTACTGAACAGGCCATCCTTGGACACTGATTTCTCCCTCGCTGGTGTCAACGTCATCTGAAGCGTCATAACATGCCGTCCATGTCCTGTCTACAATCTCCAACGAATTTAGAACACTCCTGGACGCACGGGCTACCATAGATTGTTCGTTATTCAGGCGCCTATCAAAAGTCGTTCTCATCGATAGTACGTAACGAAAAACTGTGGAATCTCAACAGAACACAAAGGGCTCAGATTCTCAAAAGGTTAAGAAATACCTTATGAATTTGTCACATGCGACCCGTACTTCTTTAGTTATATTAAGAGACACACAGTAAATGGGCTTCACAAAGATCTGCAAAGCAAAATTCTAAAAATCCTTTCGATAAACACTCAAAGCTCTTTGCTGTCAAAGTGTTGTCAAAATCCCAGTACCGTTTTTCCCGTAGCCTTGGCAATGACCAGTAAAACAGCATCTTCATCTTGAGCAGATTCAAAATTGTTAATAAAAGCGTTATTCAACACTGCCCAACGTTTGAGAAGGACATACCCAACTCTCGTAAACTCTCTAGGGCTAGTTTCAAACCACAACTGTGAGATTTATAAAGAACAGGACAGCTTTGAAGACGAAACCGGCGAAACGTCAGACAATGTCGGATAAAGCTTTTCTTAGCAATCCTGTGTTGGTACAAAATGAAGATATCAACTTTTTAAAATTACGTTTAAAAGGTAAAAGAAGAAAGCGAACAGAACAAGAAGTACTCTTTGAGGCGGATCATCAATTCCATCCCAAATTTCCAGACCCTGTTGCTTATCTACCAAAGTGTGAAACATTCGCAATCCACATTCTGTATCCTGGAACGTTAATTCGGCCTCTCCGACAGAGCTGGTCGTCTCACAGTCACCGTTTTTCTCATCGTCAAGAAGTTTCCATTGCCAAGGAAGATTTTCACTCAATAACTGAAAATTTCGTGCACAATTTTGCCTTACTAACAATGCGAGGTTGATGAGAGAGATGAAGAATGAGATTCCACGAAAAGCATGTGAACCTGCCGCCAATCTTGAGGAGTAACAGGGTATTGCCTATGCCATTCATGGTTGTGTATCAACTCCGAGATTATTGATCGAAATAATTGTGTCCTGGCTAACTCCTCGATACTGAAAATTGAATATTTATACAATACAAACATGAAGGAAAAAGCAAAAAGTTCCATTAGCTCGTCAACCACCTTAAGGTAGGTACAGAAAAAATCAAAAAAAAACCCATAGCTCATCAACCGCATTAAGGTAGCTATACCACCTCATTCGTGTTCAATGTGTAAATGTCCAAGACACTGTACTTCAGCCTACACGGCATCAGAGAAGCCATGGATTGTTTGGATTAGCTGTTTAGAGGTCAAAATTTAACGCTTCGTAGATGAACGCCTATCAATCAAACCTGCGGCGAAAACTTGACGAATGGATTACACTGCTACTGCTTTAACGAGTAAATGCGCTACTGCACAGCGCTATGCGCACCCAGGCCAAATCAACATTTAGAAATTAAAGAGAGATTAAAGTAAAAAACTACGTACTTCTCTAATCTCCTAGAAAATCGTTTCAAATACGCACGCTTTATAGCGATGTTGTTTCTAGACAGCACTTCTTCAATATGTTCTTCAAATACTACATCATCTTGGAAGGAACGTGGAACGTACTCCAAAACGATCTAAAAAAAAGCATGGACTCGGCCGTCGGCTCTGGTGAAGATGAAGATGCCGAAACGTTAGCTGGATAAACATTTTTGTCAACTTCGTGTTAGTTTAACAGTGCAAGAAGGTATTCAACATTAGTACTGAGGATAAATGACGGTCGGTTCGAAAAATTTTGTCTTTCTAAAAAAAAGTATTTCTGAAGACCGAATTTCATTTAACCTCAGCATGAATAGCCAATAGTTTCTTATATCCATGAGTTTACATGAAATGTTACCAAAAACCCTTTCCTATGGCAAACGGTGTGGCGTCTTCATCTTTATCAGAAGAGTAATTGTTCGAATCAGATGCCAAATAGAAGCTGTTTTCTGCGATGTGGATCTTCATGATAGAATCGATTCGATTAGGTAGAACAGTCCACGTCGTACGAATGAGGTAATCTCACTCGGCAAAATCTTTTTTTTATGAAAGGGCTTTAAAGAAAGCGGGTAGAGAAACGTGAGCCACAAAAAAGGGTTTTGGTAGGCCTTTACATTGTGTAATCTTATGAGTATACAAAAATATTTAAAGAGAAGTAACAAATGTATACAAGAGGTGAAGTCGAAATTTAAGGGTTCGCCGCGGTTTCTAGTGTTATATGGTCACAAATTAATTCAGAGAATTTGTCAGTATTAGTGATCACTGCTTTGCTGAAGATATACAATGTATTTCAAATCTTGCGCTTTATGGTTACCATTATCTTGAACGCCTCCCAACGGTTTACTGCCTCATCGTGGCTGGAAGGTGTTCCTGGGTGTTGAGCTGCGATGTACAGCGGGGAATTCATCCCCTTGGCAGGGCATACCATGCTGAAAAAAGACTCCGGCGTTTCCATCAGGAACTCTACCTAAGAGTAAACCAATATCACGATACATCACCGCCCTGGTGTTAAACAGTCAGTGGCAAATCTCCCTCTGATCGATAAGAGCGGCAACTGCTTGTGATAGTGACAACCTGGGTAAAACTTTGCCCACTCTGACCTCGGGTCTCAAGGAAAACACAATGGCTAAACCAGCAAAACTTTGAAAAGTGGATAATATGCTGGGGCCCGCAGAACAAGTGGGGACAAGTCGTATGCATTTGAGAAACGTATTTAAAATTTTAAATTGACCAGGATAAGGACCGATAGTATAGCATATCACTAACATATTATGTAGACGAGTCAAGTAAGATTCGTAGAATCAAGAACCATTTACTTTAAAAAAAATCACCTTCGCACTGTTAGCATAGTCACTGTTTCTGAGGTGCAGTAAGTAACCATGATAGAACAGAACTTCCTTTGCAAATTGATAATCGCGCGGGTCTCTGAGCTGGAACAAGCATATACCATACTTACTTCCTTAATACTAAAAGTAAGCACAACTTACGATCACAATTCCAGTGTATTTGAATGAATGCTTAAGCCACATTACACGATATGTCATCCTTCCATTTTTCACACTATTCCACGCTTTATCACCGACAATGAACGCACGAGGAAATAGCTGAAGCGGAGGAAAATTACGAACATAGTTATTCTGAATATTCCATGTAAAACTGCCAAAATATGGTGTGAAGTGCAGATACAGAGACATTTCTTTAAGTACTTTTACCACCAACAGACTTCATTTACGTGATGAAACTCCAAAGAGCATGAAGAATCGCCACCCACTTGCATATTTTAAAGAATAGAAGACGTGAAAAACTGTGCCAAACATTTGCGCGCTCATCCGCTAATATTAGAAACATTCGATTTCTTAACCGAGCATCTTGCGATGGAAACCAAGAAGATAAAATTCGTAGTAGGAATAACCGAAGTGGAAAAACTGACAGTCAAAAGCCTTCCATGATACTGGAAATGAAACATGAGGTGACATTCTAGTGAACAGCTTGTAGTGCAGTGATCGGAGGCGTCCTGCAATATACATGGGACCGATCCGCGCTCCAGGCGCACTGAGCCCTCCGTCCTTCCGGAGTCGGTAAATTAATACCAGACGTGTCTGGGAGCATTGGGTTGAGATATCGGTAGGGCAGCACGAGTCATTGTGGAGACCAAATATGCATTCAATCTTCTCCAACGATGCGTGATAAAGTCGAGTGCATGGCGCATTCCTCAGGGGTAGATCAACACCGACAGCTTTATCGTAGTAGCTATCTTGCAAAGCTATGTACCGATTTCACTGATCAACTAACAAGCCCGATTAGACTTTTACACTTGAAACGAAGTAGAGCAATTCTGGCTTTGGCACTTTTATTGTCTACCGCAAAACAATAATTTCAGGAAGTAGAGAATTCCCTTTTGCAGAAATAGCGCGTAGAGCGATGTTCTTCAGTTCTGTTGATAATACTACTGGGAAGGATAGCACCATTCCAATTAGCCTTTCCAAATTCCAATTGAACTTCGTTTCAAACTTTCGGTACCAAGGCTAGAGAAAGGTAAAGCGTTCAGTTCTGAAATAATAAGCGCCACACATCTGAAGAATTTGTCATCTGTCTTTATCAATAGGTTCATGTTCTCATTCGTCATTTCTGGTGATGTAGGGTAAATAAACAATACTAAAAAAAGAGGTATGGAAAGGAGAAGCACATGATGCCGGCAATCTTTGCTTTCCAATGTCTGTTCTTTAAAAGCGCTATTACCGTGATACTCATAAAAGAACTGAGTAAGCTTAGCAATACGAGCAAGCGCGGTTTAGAGGAAGACCCACTGTTTCTGTCCGCATCGGTAGGTTGACGGAAATCCACGAAATATTTCGAAAATACGAAACTACATTATTCCCCACTTTTCCTGACTTAATGAAGAATTCTGCTCATGTTAAGGTACCAACAGTTGTGGAAGAAAAACTACGACAATACAAATGAAAGCTGCAAATCAGTGCCAAACTGCAGCATTCCTAATTCGAAAGAGCGATTTTCAATTAACCTAGGCATTAACAATCACGTTACTTTGTCCTCACGGGTTGCCATTGATAAATTAGAAAAGGTTGTTAGTATGTACTTTTGATTTTCGATGGCTAAGATCTAACTTCCTTACAGCATGGATTGCTATACAGTGTTATTAAGTTAATATTCATATTGACGAATAATGTAAAAATGAAGAGAATTCAAACCTTAACCTGCTAAAAAGCACTCAAAGCATTACTTTCCAAAGAGGCCGCCTGGATGTTCCTTACGTAAAATAATTGGATAATAAATGAAAGTCAAATTGAAAAAAAATCGTTTCACGTATGACAGTGAGGCACTCGTCCTTTCGATTCATTTCTGCATCTTTAAAATTTAAGCAGAACTCCCAAGTCCGACTTTAAGCAGAACGTTTCGATTTTCATGCGATGACGTGCTAAGAACGATAGAAAAAAAAATAAAGCTCTTGGCGTTGACCAATCGTGATAGATGCGTTATGCATTCGACTCCAATAAGCACCGTTGGAGGTGACTAAATCTGGCCTTAACAATAGCTCGCGGTGGCCTAGCGATGTATCGAGATAGTGCTCCTATCCTTCCAGATAAACCTGGTACCAATTTGCTAACATCGGAAGGATGACAGGCTTGGTAAGCTTTGGGCGCTGGTGTCGATCCCACGTGTATTGCAAGGCGCCTACGACCACTGTGCTACAGGTCTCCACTAGCAACGAACCAACAACAAAAAAATACTAATTCTCTATCTTATCATCCATCAACCATCATCATTTCTTGTCTTCTCATTGTTCACCCACAGAAAAGACACTATAACAGGCAGTTACCAAACAGTTAGAAAGTGTGCACGGAAGAGTAGAGGAAGGACAAGTAGCCATCTTCGATGCCTCCGACACAGCAGGCACTTAGGTTAGTTCTAAGGAAAAAGCCATAAGAGGCAAAACAATATTTCTCACCTATAAAAGATACTTTTCAAACTACCTTCTCTGTTCAGGAAAATAAGTCCCGCTATTAAAAGATGTCAAAACAATGGTACAGAGAGTTCTAAGATGGTCATTGAACAACCACCAAGCACTTCGAATTGTCAGTTGCTTCGAAATAGCATGTATAACTGTTCACTTATAATACAAAATTGCACGATTGAGCCAAATAGTAAACAATGGAACTGCATTAGTTAAATACAATATACGTGATGCCGTGACTTCGGCGTTTCTTCATTAAAACTGCAGAATATCTATGTTGTGTAATTATGTGGCCAGAGTATGAAGAGAGCGAAACACTAGGCATCGAAAATCAAAAATGCGTGTTGAACACCTTGTGTCAGCTCATTAAGGGCAGTTCGCAAGAACGAAATAACTATAGCCTCCTTACCCATGGCGGGCGGATAGCACAGTGGTTGTGATTCGACCATCACGAGCATGGTGTCATTTCGATTACTCTGCGGGTCAACCATGTCTCTCAACCCTCCGGGGTCGAAAAATTGGTACTCGAATTGTCCGGGAAAAATCACTATCTGCAATCCAGCTGGGAACGCTCCACCCCAGCTATTTCAGAACCCCAGGGAGAACCGACTCAATCAGCTTCTACATTCGAGACGAAATGAGAAATCCTCAAGTACTGGTAGAAGCCATACGTAACGTAAGAGTTGAAAGATCTTCGTGGATAACGGATGCGAGGAAAGAAATCGAATGTGAGAAATGCTGGGATCCGCACAGTAGATGTGAAGATGGGTCATATGAAAATAAAAAAAATCCTTACTCTCTATATAACTAAACGAATTTCCGTGCGGAAATTGAAACTGTACAAAATTAATCGACTGTTAACAAGAACATCTACTTCGCCTTGCACGTAACCTCGTCCAGCGTCCAATAAACGTGAATGGATGACAGGAAGCATTTGCCACACATCACGAATACTGGCCGATTTTGGTTACCCATGTTGAATTAGTGTATAGGTAAAAGAAATAAATCTATAGAGATTAATAAAGGATAAAAGGATAAAGCAATCAGAGTTAATCAATTCCTGGGGAATGGTCCATGAGTTCGATCTCATCAAGCATAGTAAATGTGACGAAATAAATATTGTGGTCTATATAATGGCTTGCAGTGGACTACGGATGTTCCAACTCAGTATTTTATCGCCCCAGACAAGTCTAGTACGAACTTGTCTCCAACAGAGAGAGGTTTAGACAGTACTCGCCCCAGGATTGCATCAAAGACTACATGTTTATTGCAGAACATCTTTAAGCATTACGATACGCACCCAATGAGGCAAGGATAGATTTATAGTTTCTCATGAATGTTACTTAACGAAACGGATATCTCCGAATGTTACAACTACGCAAAGGAAGTTTAAAGCGTTAACAGCATATACGTTTAGTGATGATCAAATTTCGTCGTGGAAATCCTAAGCGAAAACGTGACGTTGCTTCCCAAGCAATAAATTTGGGCAATTGATAGGGACGAATGGAAGCTGCTCTTTCATCGCCAATAATCAGTCAATGACTGAACAACATGTGAAACATGCAGTACTACAACCACCGATGTGTTGAATCATAATTGCTTAAAGCGTTCCAGTATTTTAGTACATAAGTACTTAAATGTGTAAAATACCTAAACTATAAATAGAAGCAAACCCGAGCCACACGATGATCCTTGTCCTTCAAGGCTTCACAGCAATCGGCCCATGAAGAAAAATAGACACGAACAGCGTCCGCGAATATTTCAGCTTTACTCCTATCCAAATACTTAGAGAGTTTGGCACGTTCACTGGTACTTAAACGGACGGCCTGAATTATGTTTGTCACCGATGATATCGCTGTGGTGCTTCTAAAACGACGGAGATTGTCTTGCACTCGGTCTACGAACTATATCAGAAAGAGTAAACAAGCCGATTATCTAAACTTACTACACGGAAATGAATACGGGGGAGGGAGGGAGGGAGAATGGTGGGGAGCACGATCCCCACTTATTTTCAAGAAATAAGATACAAACAACGGAACATAACTATGTAAAAATGGCAATTTATTTTACAGGCCAGTGGACACTAATGTGCCATGAAAAAGTAATGTTGACCTTCAGAAATCATCTTACAAAACAGATTAGCGAGTTTTCCAGAACAAAAGAACCCATCTATCATAATCCTATAAACAGGACGACAGTGTATAAACGAAGCAACAAACACGAATTGTGATCAACTCACGTGGGCCGCCCGAGGGAAATACCACTTCACGTAGTCCTCCAGATCTTGATCCACTGCGATATTAACAAGTATTGAATGCGCTCTATCCTGCCATAAAATCTCACATGACCCTCCATCTCCTATGGCGATATGAAAATAAAAATATATTATTGATCATGGTTATGATATCTGTGCCAGTTAACCTATGATTTTTTCAAGAACAATTTCCTTCTGCTTTAAAGTATGCTTGTAACCAGGTCTATCAGCATATTCAGAATTTAGATAGCAATACACCGTTTTTTGATTGTAGATTAGGTCTCGTAGCCTTTAATAAAAAGATTCCCATATTTCAATTTTGTGAACTTTCGAAACGTGGATGGAAGAGTTGACGTCGGTTTTTATTCCTTCTTGTCCGTCCTTCCTTTAAATAGCGAAGTAAAGCATCCGTAATTATGAAAACCTTAAGGACCTCCAGTTATTTTCGAACAAATGTCCGGGATCTTTTCGACAATATAAGAAGCTCTCAACACATAATAAAAATTTTTCAGGATAATCTAGTAATAGCTAGCATAGTTTTATGCCAGGCCAACTCAAATATCGATAAAAATTGCTTGGCGCGTAGATATCAGAAATTCTTCAGCTTCAGCTTACTACTACAACGAATCAATCCTTTGCAAGAATGATTGATCGGGTCCACATCAATATATCAATAAAAGCCTAATGTTGAGTAGATTATAGCTTGTTCGACATGTACGTTGATTTCAAGGGATATGTAGCGATGATATAGACTGAATGGTAAGAATTGATCTTTACTTATTCGCCACCAGAAAGATTTACACCTTCCAACTTCACGACAGCACCTTTCAGCTCAAATTAAATTACGCCATTTGAAAAATAATCCACTAGAATCTACAGATCTTCGCCATCAAGCAATAAATCTTCTTGCAACATAGAGACAAAATTCTGATTATTTAGAGCCCACACGACGAGTAGTTTCTCCGCTTTTCTTCATCTGGTGCTTGTATTTTGAACCAGAAAGTGATTGAACGATTTCAATAAATTCAACAGGGGGTAAAAATGTCCAACTTTTAAGATCTCTACTTCACTATTCTTAAACATATTCATGGCAACACAACACTATAGGTGGTTATGATACGGGTGCATATGTAAATCTTTTTTAGTGAGCGCAGTGAACAAGTTAATTCATTTGAAATTCTCTTCCATACGTAGGTCACATTGGCATATCCCCGCTAAATTTAACTCTAGAAAAAAACCTTCAATCACACAAATGTAAGCCCACTTTTTAGAAAATAGCAACACACTTCCGACACTTACCATAACATAGGTGGCAAACTGTGACTTTTCTGGCACACAACAACCTCTGCATATATATGTGTATATATACATATATACATATATGTATACATATGTACAGATACATATACATATTTACATGTATGTATGGGAATGAATTTATAAATCGAAGAAACCTACTGCATGAGGTGAATCTGGTATCGCAACTTCAAGCTTTGAACTCAGTTGTGGATCGAGAAACATCGACATCAGAACATCACGAAGAGCAGACGATTCCTTTGCGTAGTTCATGTCGGGATAAAACACCTTCACGCAAAGTGAATAGATGAGAAGCCGCAGAAGGAAAATTGCACTTATATTTTCTAGTATGTACAACATATTCTTAAGACAAGGTTACAAAATACGTCTTCGATTGTTTGGAGTAACTTAAAAAAATCTGAATAAGATTGCACTAACATTCTTATGTTTATTCTTTAACCTCAACAACATCTACGCATTCAAATTTAGGCGAAAAATTTCCTACACTCACGGAACACTGATGGAAGACGTCACTATCAGAGGATGTTACTTCGGCACGAGCAAAAACGTCCGAATCATGGACCTTGAAAACAGAGTTAGTGTCAAAACTTGTCTCTTCTAGGGATGAAAACAGATGAATTCTCAACATTTTAGCTATATGAATAGTCAAAAACAAGAAAATTCTTGCGATATTTAGGCGGAAAGGACAAACATCAGGATCATACATCCGCCCGTACCAATCAAATAATAAGCAATTCCATTAGTGACAATGAAGAATAGTGTTGGAGAATAAAGTCCTTCATGAATGGAAGGTACAAATACAATTTACTTTTGAACTGTATCAGGATGTCAGCACACGGCTGACAAGAAACTACAACAGTCACCATACTGCAAAGGTGTTGCTTGATACTTGAATGGCCCGTCTTCACTGGTTTTGCGAGTTCCAGCATAATTTCCATATTTCGGAGTTTTGCTGGCTTAGCCACTGTGGTTCTCTGGAGACCAGAGCTCAGCCAAGGCAAAGTCGGCCCCAGGTTGTCACCACCACTGGCAGTCGCGGCCCTTGTAGATCAGAGGATTCGCCACCATGCGATTAGTTTGATCCCAGGATAGTGGTGGATCCTAGCAATGGTTTACTCTTAGTTGGGCTTCCTGATGCAAATGCCGGACTCCTTCTCAGCCTGGGAGACCCCACCGGTGGAACGAATGCCCGCTGTATAACCCCAAGCCCTTTAGACTGCTCAGCTGTAAGAAAAAAACTAGTTGAGCTCCGTTATTAACAACCTAATAGTTTCGAAAAGACAGCGATCTAATATAAGAGAAAGAGCTTACCTGGTAAGAACCATCGCCGTAGATTTTATTTTTCCGTATATGATGAACTAAACGACGACGTATAGTTGGAGCTAGTACTATATCAGACACCAATCTTTGATTTCTCATCTGAAAGCACCACAAAAAACACTTTGGAGAAAACAAAAAAGAAATATGCCCAATTAAACATTACCTACCCTAAGTTCGTAAATCACCTCAGGATCCTCCAGTATTTCCTTCCACTTCACACTTTTGCCATTTCTGAATGGTGTTTCAAATGGTTTTACTTCGTCGCAGACTAAACGCTTAGGAATCTCCGATGGATAGCACATACGATATGGAGTGTCCTCATTAGCCTATAGAATAAACTCTATGGTTACGAAGGTGCAGAACGAAAAACAGAATTAGAAAACTTAAAAATGGAAAGAGTGATCCAGATAGCAACACACTCACTTCAATCAATTTCGTCCTCTTTAAATCCTTTATATATAGACCATTGATTTTACCAACTTTAGACCGCATTCGTTCTGCTGTTCCTATATCTTTAGCCACTGATGCTGGCACAATCTCGTCATCTACAGGACTCTGAGGATTGAAGAACTGAGACACCAAAGCCTGTGTATGTCATGAAATTCGATACGCCAACTGTAATTTAATCTGGGAATTTACTAAGTAACTTTAGAGACTGATCGATGCCTATCAATAAAAATTCCACAAAGATTACAGATTAGACTATTAGATTTACCCACAAGTTAAAAGTTGAAGAAAAGAAGAAAAAAACCACAATAAAACGCACTATTTCGTCTTGCGATCCTTCTTCATCCCAAACATCACTGCGGTCCCCACGATATGGCATAGCGCCATACTAAAAACACAAACAGATAGAACACTGACATATAAAATCAATAACTTGTAATGGCGGTGCGTGGAAATAAGCATTTGAAACCTTCTAAGTACTCACGATTGGCTCGTTCCTTTGCACAACCCAATCCATTCCTGAAATAAGATGCAAAAGTAGAAGAATACACTAAAATGAATGAAATTTTGAGCACCACTCAAAATTTTTTGTACCTTCCGCGTCCAATCGTTACCTAAATTTTCACCCCACACGTTGTGAATTGAACTCAACGCACGTCGGTTGTTCCCAACCATACGTACAGGTTATGAATATCTCTTCACTACAAATAGTCTTTGTGCTATTCCATCGGTAGCTGGTAGCCGCGGGATGAAGATACATCCTAGTAGCTTGCCTTAATTGCTCCTTCATTTCTAGTATTCCCGCTATAAATGGTACCCTCGTCGGCAGCAAAAATCTTGCGACTTAGAAACAATTTCGTTGAAAAATCAGTTTTTTTGCAATATTACTGTCTTTCCAACGAGTTACTACATCATTGTGGGTAGGAGGTGTTCTTGGGTGCCGGGCTGCAATGTACAGAGGAGGGATTCGTCTCCCCAGCAAGGTCTCTCAAGCTGAGAATGAGTCCGGCGTTTCTATTAGGAAACCCAAATAAGAGAAAACCAGTACAAGGATCCACAAATGTCCTGGTATCACGCTGGTCGTATGTTGGCAAATCTCCCTCTGATCCACAAGGGCGGTGACTGCCTGTGGTGCTGACGACCTGGGGCAGACATTGGCCAGGCTGACCTCGGGACTCAAGGGAGTTGCGGTGGTTAGACGAGGAAAACTGCTGAAAAACGGAAATTATACAGGGTCCCGCACAATCAGTGAAGACGGGTTACCCAAGTAAGCAAGTATCTATAATTGAATGATCTTTAAAATTTTGCTCTCATTAAAGTTAAGATCTTATTATTTACAGTGTTTTAATTATATAAATATATCAGTACTTATTGAGATGATGAAAACGTCTGTTTAAGTACAAGGATGTTCAATGTTTAAGTACAAGGATGAAGACGGGCTATCCGAGTATTCAAGTATTATTGTTGTGGAGAATAAGTTGCGATAGTCCTGCTTGCGGACACATCTTATTATCTTCTTCAAAATAACCTATGCGGCGAAAGAAACGAAAGGTAAGTAAAGGGCTGAAATAAGTACGCATTGACTGTAGTCCTCACCTCACTCAAGGTTAAGGCGTACTGCCGTGAATTTCACGAAGTGTTGATGATAATCCGGAAAGAGTCAATGGACGTATCGCTCAACTTCCTGCTTGAATACTGAAATAACACCCAAATTAGTTCCGCAAATCACATGAAAAAATTGTGTGGATGTAAACGAAGTTTAGAACGGCTATTTGCACACATAAGGCACGTCAGCACAAAAAAAATGCTAGAGAATGTTAGAAAATATGGTTACAATTATTACGATTGTGACCCATCTTCCTTTCATTCATGATCCACGGATCTTCCTCATGGAGTGTCTCACGCCGGTTAGTCGCGAGGAAACGTGGCGCTTCCCCAGATGGTGAGTGGGGGGTTGATCGCGAATCAAAAGCGACCTTTGCTTCTCTGAGACGCATCTGGATCCAAGAGATGGGTTCACTGTTTCTGCTGCGCCGATTTGGCAGATAGTTTCTGTACTTACGATGACATATTCACACATCCATGCGTAGGTGTGCTCTCGTTTATGTGGATTGTCTTTTACGAGTAAATTCGGCCAAAACCCTGCAATCAAGTAACACAGCAGTATATGGGAGAAAGTTATGAGCCGCCTCCAACAAATAAACTCCATGCCTACTCTGGGAGAAGCTGGTAAGCTACCCGTCAGTATGCCCATGTCCCATGATGAGGGCTCGGCAAGCTATAGGTGGGTATCAAAAAGCTACACCGTAAAACAAACAAGCCTCATTCCCCTGACACCAAAAAGGCTCCCGATACTGCAGCGTTACGGAAAACGAATGCGGACAGGCTGCTGAAATCACAAGGCCATTTTAGGCTACCTAAACCTTAAGGGACCAAGGTGACGATTTGTACATACAATAAAAATGGAGAAAAACTGCACGGAACACGCAACAGTAGAGGAGTCGACGGCGCCGGCGTTCTCGTCGACACGAGTTTGGCCACCAACATCGATTCATTTGAACAACTAACAACCCGAATCGGACGTTTACTAGTAAAAAGATGTGGACCAACACCAGCTTTGACAACCTTCGCCGTCTACATATCGACATCAAACTATGACGAAGACGTCGGAGCGTTCTATATGGACTTTGCGAAGGTAATCACTGGAGAATGTAACGATAAGATTGAATTTAAACAACCGACTTTTCTTTAACCTCGGTATGACAAAACAACATAAGTTTAAATTGTTGTTTCGACGTCTTCGTCTTCATCAGAGCCGATGATCAGAGTCGATGGTCCACAGTTGCTCGCCTTCTCTATGTGGCATATTTGTCTTCGTGTCGAGTCGGATCTTCCTCAGTAGAGCATCTCTCGAATGAGGCATACTCACTCAGCGACGCCCCTTGATACAGGATGCTGGCTGGTGATAATATTGATTACTTGGTGACAACGGGTTGTTTTTCCGGATAGTTCATCCTGCAGAAATCTGTATCATTATAAGCTAGAACATCGGCTCTGATGAAGAAGTCGAAACGTTAGTCGAATAAAGATTACTTGTCAACCTCGTGCAAGCTCAGCAATTTAAACATATACTAAGATTAGACCCAGAAAAACGTCATATGGAGACCCACGGATTAGAATGGAAGGAGCGTGGTGAGCGGCTGTCTGAGTTTATCGTGACGAGAAAGACTACTTATGGCAGCTTAATTCCAGAACACACACCCTAAACGCTGGATGTGAGCACCTTCCAGTGGAGAGTACCATGACGACAGAGACCACATAGTAATAAATAGAAGATTTTGCCTTCCCGGTATCGCTGTTGTCACAAAATTTTACAAGGGATCAAACCATTGTCTCCTTCGTGCAAGATTTAATTACTTGAGGAAAAAAGAAAAAGCCGCTGAATTCAAAAAACGAAGTCCAAAAACCACCATAAACTGGGACTTATTCAATTCATTAGTCGACTGCTGGGAAGATGCCGTTGTCGATAACATCGACAAAGAATACGATCGGCTCACTGAACATCTTCACGTTAGCGCAATGAAAGCTGAGAGTTCGGAAGTCACCGAGAGAGGTCTGTTTTCAGAAACACTCGAGCTGGTACGCCAGCGTAGAATCCAACGAGCTGACGGCAAGCGCGAACTCACGTCTGAACTTGTAAAACAATGCAGACAGGTGATAAAAGATCTTAAATAGAGAAAAGCGGCAATTGTGGGCGAGGCTGCAGAGGCTGGGAAAAGATTTCGCAAAGCTCACCGAAACTTCGCCAATTACAAAATCAAAATGATTGCACTCCGACGACCAGACGGAACAGTGACAGCGTCCAGAAAGGCAATGGAGAAAATTATTCACGATTACTACTCAGATCTCTTCGATAGCCACGTCCACCTTCCGTCATGTGAAATAGAGGAAGATGGATATGTTCTACCACCGGTTCTCCCGCTCGAAATCCGACATGCTATTTCGTCGGTGAAAAATCGAACAGCGCCAGGTCTAGACAGGATGAAATCCGAATACCTTAAGA
Source organism: Angiostrongylus costaricensis (assembly GCA_900624975.1). Classification (NCBI taxonomy): domain Eukaryota; kingdom Metazoa; phylum Nematoda; class Chromadorea; order Rhabditida; family Metastrongylidae; genus Angiostrongylus; species Angiostrongylus costaricensis. The sequence continues at coordinate 68,266 of UYYA01000173.1, read as the reverse complement.
ACCTTCCGCCCGTCCTCGTAAACACACTGAGTCGGCTTTTCACACGTATCCTGTCTGAATGCAAGGTCCTACTCAATGGAAGACCAGCAAGACCGTGCTATTACTCAAGAAGAGTGACCTCTGTGATGTCGGCAACTATCGCCCAATCTGTTTGCTGTCTGTCGTCTATAAACTTTTCACTCGAGTAATCCTAAACGGGATTGACAGAACATTGAACGAAGAGCAGTCATGTGAGCAAGTAGGGTTTCGAAAAGGATTGAGTACTATGAGTCACATCCACACGATGCTCCATTTACGTTTACCCAGGTCGGAAAATCAACACGATGAACAACAGAACTCCAGAGTTGAGCAGGAGGAGACGAGCGGTTTGGTGAGCCGTCAAGAATCGAGGATACAACGAAGAGAATAAACAGTACCCACCTTTTCGACTCCGCGATTCTTCCTGCCTTAACGTATGCATCAGAAAGCTGGCATTCTGTGTCATACAAGCAAGGGAAGAGATCCGAAGCTTTGACTTGCGTCAAAAATCAAATTTGTCATTCTACGCACGAAATTGTCGAAGGTAAGGTGGGCCGGACACGTAATGCGTATGAATGACAACCGATGGACAAGAGCCGTTAGTGACTGGATTCCTCTAGATTTTCACAGGTCCTGTAGGAATACCACCTACCTGATGGTCAGAGTTCTTCATGAAAACCCTAGAAGAAAGATATGATGCTCAAATAATGCTCAAGGAGTCTCTAAAGCCAACAGAACTCACTGAGCTACTCTTGCCCGCGACAGGGAAAAATGGAAAATTTAGTGGCGCCCGTTCGAGTTCCTCGACGATCGACGGGACAACAAGTGATGCGACTATACCTTCCGTTATTTTTAATCATTACGCTTATCATTACAATGATGCAAATAGTTACAAATGGTCTTTCTCTTCGTTGTTAATTGCAAAAGAATCGTATTTTAACAAAGGGACTAGGGAGACGACGTAGAGGAAAAGATTCTAAATAACTTAGTTTCCTACCTACGTGTAAAAAATGTCGAAGAAGCTGCTATGGAATAAAAATAGTAAAATCTCACGCTGCATCGAATACTAAATATAATATACTGTAAATACAAATAAATGTAAATAATACTATCAAGGTAGGGAAGGTGACTAGTACTTCGGTACTCTTACTAATTAGCAAGGAATTCAGACCGCACTCAATTTCTATCCAGAAAATCCAGCGATCCTCGAACTATATCCCTCTCCATCGAATCAAAAGAAGAAGAAATAAGAACTAACGAAACATCGACCGCAAACGTTTGAAAGATTTAATGATGAAACTTTATCTGACCTAATGCAATTTCGCGCTCCCCGGTCATTAAATCAAAGTGTTGTCTTAGCCCTATACGCCTCGTAATATCCCGTGCAAGACACAGACGTACTGCCTTCGTCCTGCTCGCAGATTCCAGAAGTTTCTGGATCTTGCGGAGATGTATAAGTATCGGGAGTCAGGACTTTTCTATGTAGTGACGTGGATTTGTACGAATATTTCATGGACAATCAGTGTTACGGACGTTGGATCGAATCGGTGAATAAGCATCTATAAACGGAAGTACTCAGTACGATTTTTTAGTACGGAAAACAGGACTTTAGGCGAATTTCATGTCAACGTGTGCCATCAAAGAGTGCTGGTTACCATCGAGACTCTTAGTTTGTACGATCGTTTAGAATGAATTTGATGCGTGGATGATATCCAGAATCTGTATCATTCAGGCATTCCATGTCTTCCAGGATGTTTTTTCGAAAGGCTGCACGTGTTGGAGGTCTAGTGGCTGTCGCTAGCGGCTCGTTTTTGCTAGGAACTCGTTACGGAAATGAACCGCCGTTGAAGAACGTGAACGCCGCAACTGCTGTGACCGTTAGTAAATTATTACTTAGCTATCATACAGCTTAACTTAACCTATGTATCCATTCGGAAGCACTAATGTTCAGCGCCGTGCAGGAAAAACAGCAGTGACCGTCTTCTACTTTTTCTAGCCACTTCCAACGCTACCAGCACTACCGTTACCAGTTGAACGAGAGAAACCAATAAGTGATATCGGTCCGTCCCGAGCATCGGAGATAATGCGCTACGGTTTTCCGGGCTTCGATAATCTGAGGACATTCGAGGATTTTGTGCTGTCCTACGATCGCAAGACGAGAACTGCTCACTGGGTAAGTTATTTGGATACCTTGATGGCTCATCCTCATTGGTTGTGCGGGCCCCAGGATTTTTCGGAATTTTGCCGGTTTAGCCATTGTGGTTCCCTGGAGTTCCGAGGTAAGCTTAGCCATAGTCTGGTCCAGGTCGTTACCATCACATTCAGTCTCCGGCCTTTGGATTGGAGGAGATTTGCACCATGCGACTTTGATACCAGGACGGTAGTGGGTCCTGGTATTGGTTAACTTCTTAGCTGGGCTTCCTGATGGAAGCGCCGGACTCCTTCTCAGCTTCAGAGACCCTGCTTGGGATTGAATTCCTTGTTGTACATCGTAGTCTGACACCGAGGAACACTTCCCAGCCACGATGAGGCGGTAAACCGTTGGAAAACTAGATAAGTTACTAGTTCCATTTTGAAATCCAATTTAAGTTGTGCTCCAGTTTGAAGTTTCGTAGGTTTGTGAACATCTGACACCATCGAGTCTCAAGTATGATCCTTCTGTTGATCGTTCGAAATGTGAATTCCGTCCGGATGAAAGTGTTCACAAATATTTTCAGTCCGAAAATTCTGACTACAGAGTAAGGAACTGTTCTTTTTTCTTCTCACTTTAGCTGTATTACAATCAATGATGGTGGTCCGTTGCAGGGTAGTGGATATGACAGGGGGCATTTGGCAGCTGCTGGAAATCATCGTAAAACCCAAAACTCAGTTGACCAGACGTTTCTGCTGTCGAATATGAGCCCACAAGTCGGGAAAGGTTTCAATCGTGACAAGTGGAATGATTTGGAGCGCTACGCTAGGTACGGAGAAGTTTTTCGACTACCAATTTTTATCCTTTTGCAAAAGTACTAACATTTAGAAAGGTTGCACATAGAAGTTTAAATACGTATATTCTGACGGGACCTCTCTATCTTCCTCACAAGGCGGAAGACGGGAATAATTATGTTAGATATAAGGTTGGATTGCAGTGATTTCAGTTTTCCTGATGTAATGTTAACCATTTATTCGCTTCCTATTTCAATTTTCCACAGCATGGTACTATGTGAAACACAACCACAAGGATGCTGAGATACTTGTTAAACTCAGGGCCCCATGTGTCAGCGATGAGGAACGAACCTGCCACTACCCTTTCCGGAGACTAACGCATTCACCACAACACCATGCATGTTTTTGGGTTCGCCTATTTCTCAGCTTTAGTTTGACTGGGTTCAATACCTATTTATGTTTCCCAGGGTACTGGTAGGTAGAAAACTAGCTGAGAGACAGACGAAACGAAGGACACGCATGGTGTGATGGTGAACGTGTTAGCGCCCGGAAAGGGTAATAGCGCATTCGTTCCCCACCGCATTCACCTGTGGTCCGCAGTTTTGCAAATATCTCAGCATCATTACGGTTGCATTTCTCCTAATCGATTAAATCAAAAAGCTCTCAACAGTTTGATTTGCTAGTGAATGATTATCTACGTAGCGTGCAATTTGTTTCGGGTTTAATTTTCAGGTAATTGGCACGAATAACGTTGCTGTACCTACTCACTTCTTCAAAGTAATCCTTGCTGAAGTATCACCGAACAGTTTCGAAATGGAATGTTTTGTCCTTCCGAATCAGGTGATAAACCTTATGTACTGTTGATGTGCATGTTTTTCAGCATTGTAAATCGTTGTTTAAATACAATGATGCTGAGCTATTTGCAAAACTCGGGACCTCAGGTGTCTGAGGGAGATCGAACACACTATTACCGTTTCCGGGAGCTAAGCGTTCCTCGCCATGCCATGCGGGTCCTTCGTTTCACCTTTCTCTCAGCAGTGTTTAATAGGCTCAATCAGCAGTCACCCGCCAACGGGATTGATCTGGGGTGCACAAACACTTTGCCAAAAAGAATAGGAACTAAATAAAGAGTGACTACACTGTGACTTACACTACAGCTTCAGCTTCAGCTTTAGTGGGTTCAACGCATATTACAGCTTCAGCTTAAGTGGGTTCAACGCCGATTTTTGCTGTCTAGATTCCGTTGATGCGTGATTGCTGATAGCATCTATAAGTTAAAACATGCTTGAGAGGAACGCGAAACGAAGGGCACACATGGTGTGGTGGTAAACACGTTATCCATGGAAAGGGTAATTGCGCGTTTGATCCCCACCGCAGACACCTACGGTCCTGAGTTTTGCAAACATCTCAGTATCATTATGGCTATACTTCACGGCATACCCTGCCATGAAAAAAAGAATTAGGCTGTAAATAAAAAGTGACTACATTGTTTGAATAATCCTTTGTAGGTCATCCCGGACTCCACAGAGTTAAGCACGTTCTACGTTCCATTAGAAATGATTGAAAGGTCTGGCGGGTTTCTTATTTTTGACAAATTACCCAGAGATAAATTGAAAAAAGTGAACGGGAAGAAGACTGGTGGTTTTTGGTAAACACCTTCTATCTCCCGTTTTCTATTTCTAGACACAAGGACTATGTTGGTAACCGGTCTGTTCATGTCTTTTCGTCTTATGAACTATTCATTGTTTCTATTGTATATATCCTAATTTACTTTCAACCTTCATTTTTTACTCTTCAGTCTTCCACTGTTTACGAATCTCATATAGTGCAGAACTGTAGGTTCAGTCTTGTTGATTTTCAGATTGTTACGGTACCCATATTGAATGACGAGTTTATATAAATGGTTATGTTGTACTTGTTTACATTGTTTGGTTATATGTGGGTGGCACACTACTCGTGTTCTGGGTGTCAGCACAAAAGAAATTGGTCTCAGTGTCGCACTTAATGCTTTCCAACTTTCATGAGATGTCAATCGGAACTCAGGCTAAAGAATGGCGGATTTCTCGAGTGAATTCATTTCCAAGAATCAGTTAGTTGAGCATGGGCCAAAAGCGATCGTGTAGTTGTGATTGGCGGAATAGTTCCTTTCACCTATAACCGGTAAAGCGTATGTGCCGATTTAGCAAGCTAATGTTTTATTTTTGTGGCCTAATCTGTTGTCAAGTTGTTGTCGCTAGAACAGTAGAGAGTTTTATAGAGAATTTCTTTATCAAATAGAGCCGCGTGCGTGCCTACATTCACATTCCGTCTTAACCATCAGGCACGCCACCAGCTTGATTTTATAGAGAAATTCTTTATGCTGCAGGATGGATTATCCACTGAAAAAACACGTTGTTAGCATCAGACTCGTTTCGTTGCACCATCATCGAAGAAGATCTTCGCCTTGGCCAGAGATTCGGCTGCTATTTGAAAATTTTTTCATCTTCGTCCCGATTCTCCAAGAATGCTGATCCATTCGAATCTCCCTGGAATCTTGAAATAGCAGTAGCAAGATGTTTCTATGTGTATGGCGAGAGAGCAAATGAGTTTGTCCCAGATAAGTCTGGTACCAATTCCATGACCGTGGAGAGATTAGAGGCTTGGTGGGCACAAGGTATGCCTTATTACTGGGCCTTTTTTTTAAACCAATCTATTCATATTAATTTGGAAAAGAATTTTAACTGAATACGTACTGATTGAAGGTATAGCCTTATCTACACCGAAGTCACCAAGGTGCCCATAAGCGCCAGAGCACAACAAACTCTAGAAGGATATTAGATGCAGAAACTACTAAACATAATGCCCATTCACCTCATTCTGAAAGCGATCCCGAGACGGGAGCGTTTAGTAAGGGTGGTACGAAGGGGATGAAGCCAAAATCTCAGGGCTATTTAACCCTCAAGCGCTGTGGCTGTGATGAGAGCTTTTGCTTAGAATGCACTCCATCGGAATCCATTATGGAGAACCTGACGATACAGGCTAAGAAGAGCGATCGAAGTCATGGGAGAAGGGGCCTCTAATGGTCGAGATGAGAACACATCACTCATCAGATGCTATCTGTTATGATGGATAAGCGATACGCCTCCTGAAGATGCATGAGTAAACAGTAAGCGGCGTTCGTATCCTGTTCAATACAAGTTTGGACGTAAACATCGATTCCTTTGAATAAATAACGACCCGAATCAGGTACTTACGGTTGAAAGGATATGTGGAAGCATTGGGTTCTGTTTGTACTCCAACATGGAATTATGCTATGACGAAGTTGATTTCGAGGCATTTCTTGCGGACGTAGAGAAGTGTTGCAGAAAAGTTCGTACTTTCGATCATATAAGGCCTCGTTGGCCACTTCAATGCAAAGATCTACAAAAAAGGTGAATAGCTTCACATCAGAATCCATGCGACGAACCCAATGAGTGGTTGTCTAGGTTTGTTATAATAACTTAGACCACTTATACTAAATCACAATTCTGGAAGCAGTCTAGAGACTCTAATACTGAAGTGTGATGTGTATCAGGCACGTAATGCAACAATGTAAGACCTGAAACTTGAGTCGTTAAGGCTTTACATAAGGACGAGAGTAATGGATAAAGCTCTTGACGCTGATCAGTCGCTGAGGAATCCGCCGTGCATTCAAGCGTCGTCATGACTTTATCAAGCAAGACTGAATGCTTATCAGGGTCATACAATGACTTTTGGTACCCCATCGATGTATCAAGTGATTGCTACTATCTTTTGAGACAGCTGTGATACGAATTTGCGGAGACGTGAGTAATGGGAGGCTTGGTGATTCCAAGGCGTGGGAGCGAACCAACTACCACATGTGTATTTAAAGACATCTCTAACCGCTCTGCTAAATACTTCCAAGCCTTTGTATAAACATGAGTAATACATCAGCAGCAAAATAAGAAGATTGCACAATGTTTACATAGGAATGGAAAATGGATTATAGAGTATTTACATAGCACTGAAGAATATCTTTAATGGATCAGCAATTAGAAAGAGATGTGTATAGCGTACGATTCAGGCTAACATAGCATATGTGGATGATTGGCTCACTAACTGAATACTGTTCTATTTCTATTACATAAAGGAGACAAGAAAGTGGTGAAGAATGTGAAAACAGCAGTAAGTGTAGGAAGGAAAAAGGAATGAAAGGATGACGAATGACCGTTGCTAGTATGACGGCGCTCCAGAGGTTCACACTTATTGCAGTCAGATATGGTGGAATGAGAGGAAATGTTGACACAAAGCTGAAAAAGACCAAGTGACATTCGATTTCGATCGGAGATTGTTCATTAGATAAGCTGTATAGTTTACACAAAAAGTGCATCAAATAGCTGTTCGAACTCATCCCTACAGTTATATGTAATAGCAACAGAGGATATTCTCTAGGAAGCAGAGAACAGTTTCTAATGGAGTTCAGGAGGAGTCACATGTATATCACAGAACGAATGTTAATCATGGCTACTACCACTCAGCTGGTACTTCCAGAAGGATTTCGTAACATATGGGAGAAGATAAGAGCAGCACACAATCAACATAGGAATTTGCAGGGCAGCAGAACCAAATAGAGAATGACCTCTATGATACCACCTGTATCATGTATCGTCTCGTTGGACGTCGAGTGACTCTACCGGGCGCCAGCAAATCTTTCATCTTTTCCAGTCGCGTGCAAGAGTAGCCCAGTGTGATCCGTTGGGGCACGTTGAGCATTACACCTTTCTTCTACGGTTTTTGTGAAGAACTGACCGTTAGGTCGGTGGTCTTTCTGCAGTATGTTTGTCACTCGGAGGGATCCAGTCAATAACGGTTCTTGTCCACGAGTTTTCGTTCACACGCGTTATGTGTACGTTGATTTTTGGTGTAGAGCGTAGCTTCTGATCATTTCCCTCACCTGGTTGACACGGGATACTCCTAGCATCGTCCTTTTGATTGCGCGTCCAACAACGATGAGTGACCTTTCATCCTGCTTAAGCAGCGACCATGGTTTTTCCGCATCCTTTAGTGCTGAAGGAATCGTGGAGTCGAAAAGGTGCGCACCGGCGTTGGGTGTTCGTTGTTTTCCTCACTATTTCTTCGTTGCTCTTGAAAGTTTCCCAAGCCGCTCGTTTCCTTCTGCTCAGCTCTAGAGCTAACTCGTTGATCATGTTTATTTCATTTCCCGACCTAGGTAGACATAGCTGGAGCATTCGGAGAAATTCGTTCCGTTGAGTGTGAATGAGGCATACGAAACCAGTTCGTTCTTCATGAACATCATTTTTGTGAGATTTAGTCGAAGACCAATCTTTCCACAGGCTTTATTAAAGTCGGCAAGCATACGCTCCGCTTAACTAATGTTTGGTGTTATAAGAACGATGTCATCAGCAAAGCGAAGATGGTGTAATTGCCGGCCATCTATTTTAACTCCTACGCTGTCCAATTTCATGTTCGCATGACTTTCTCGAGGATGACGGTGAATCATTTTGGCGTGTTGGTGTCGGATTACCCATCCCCTCTTTTGGCGTCGACTATATTGATCAGGAACTATCTAGCTTTCCAGGACCTCCATGACTGCTTCTATCCCAATTGAGTCGAAGGTCGTCTTTAAATCGATGAAAGTGAGACAGAACGGTGTTTTGTACTCTCGCGATGCTTCATTGAGTCTTGTTATCGTGTGGATGTGGTCCATCGCATTGAATCCTTTTCAAAACCCTGCTTGGCTGTCCTTCGTCTAGTGTTCTGTTAATTCTGTTTAGGATGACTCGAGTGAAAAGTTTGTAGATGACAGACAGCACGCAGATTGGGCGACAGTTGCCGATATCGTGTAGGTCACCCTTCTTGAACAATTGCACGATCTTGCTGGTCTTCCACTGAGTAGGGACCTTGTATTCAAACAGGCGACGTGTGAAGAGCAGAGCTAGTGTGTTTACGAGGACTGGCGGAACGTTCCTCAGGTGTTTATATCTTCTCATGTCCGGACCTGGTGCTGTTCGATTACAGAATATTAGGACAGCAGTAACATCAGCTAGGGAAAACCTTTTGTTTACTATGATGTGGTGTATTTCGCTATGGTGCTCTACAATGGGAGTCTTCCACGTTGAAGGTTGAGAATGGGCTTCTGGAATTGCGAGTTACCATGAATGGTCTTGGCCGACGTGATAAACTTAGACAGACGCTCTCTTTGTTCGTTCCATTTTAATTCGTGGCTACTAATACGATGTTCTTCAGACGTTCTTCTAGGTCCACTTTTAGCGTTAAGATATTCAGCGATGACCTCAAAGAATGCATGGTCTGGCTTTTGGCCGAATTGACTCGTAGAAACAATTCACATGGACGAGAACGCACCCACTCACCCTTGCATAAATACTCCATCGAAAATACGGAATTTATGTGCTAAATCGGTGCAGCAGAAACAGGCAGTCCATCTCCTGGATCCATCTGCCTTTTTGGAATGACATATTTATTTATGTGATCTTATAAACTGATCTTCTTAAGCTGACGCGAGGTTGGTACAGATCTTCGTTGTCGTTGTCGTCGTTTTTGATGTCATTGATCGATGGCTGACGTTTCGACGACTTCGCCTTCCTCAGAGCCTGGACGTATTTAATATTAGAATATTTTTGTTATTCGGTGGAAAAGAAATGTTAAAGTGTTAATGAAGATCAAACTTTCAAATAGACGCCATATTGAACAGAAAGGCCACTCACCGTGATGTTACGTGTGGGACTGGCTCACACCTAGTTCACGTGGGGTCGCGAGCAAGACACACACTGGGGTCAAAATATCATTTTGAAATAGGGCGCCACGTCACGTGTGATAGTGAGGCATTCGTCTTTCCGGTTCATCTTTGGGACAACGACAACGAAGATCTGTACCAATCTCGCGTCAGCTTAGGAAGGTCAGTTTATAAGATCACATAAATGAATATATCAGCTATTGCACATTTTGTAGAGAAAGTTCATCTGACAGTTGAAAGGGTGTTTGCACCAGCACTCTCCGTATTACGTAAGTAGCTGGAGCAACCTAAGTCCGGATATATGTTGACAATGAAAAACCAGAATGTCGCTATATACGCCGTTTCGAAAATCACACGAACCGAATGCGTTAAGCGGCAAATCGACAGCAATTGGTGAAAACCTCCTTTAGCGTCTGAGGCCTATGGAATGTTACGGGAACCACAGAAGCTTACTAAATCGATGATCAAACTTTTTCATGAATATCACAAAAGGAGATTTAAATGTTAGGAAGCCTCTGGAACGGATAGAACTTACTGGATTACTTTTGCACGCGACAACGATAAATGGGGACTTCAGTGACGCGTTCTGGACGTAAGTGTAACTTATTGGATAGGTAATACAAATGATATTACACAAAGATATTTAGCAGTAGCGGTAGTTTTCGCGCAGCGGTCCAAATAAGATGACTTCCTCGTTAGGGATCTCTAGACGCCATAAAAGCTGACCATAGTCTCTGGATTTCTAAATGACCTTCCCAACGTAAATCATTGTTAGCCATCAACCTCGTTCCAGCTTTCATAGGTTCCAACGTAAGTGTATTCAAAATTAATCAGCTCAATCGCTTGATTGGTGACGGGTTAACTTCAAGCCCATATGGTGAAAAGGATTTTTCTAATGCAATTCGACAATTAGAATTTCACATTTACTGCTCAGTGAGGTTGCTATGGTGATGCAAAACTCGCAACGCAGTTTTGAATGCGAATCGCCTCCGACTCCATTCGGACCACGATTATTAATGAGCGTCAATAACGAGGCGATGTTATTTTCAGTAGTTCACATTCCGTTTATATACTCGTTACGAACAAAACTGCCGTGATATTTATGGTCGCCAATTATGCACACAATACGAATAATATTGTTTGGACGAGTTTCCATGCTTTCAGCAGAGTACGTTACATTGCTCTATTGTGTAAAAATACTAGCATCATGTTAGCGGCTTCTTTCTTACAACTCTGCCATATTTCTTTCTGCCCAGATCAAGTTTTGGAATCCTATTTTGATATATTTTAAAGTAAAGGGTTATGAAAAATGCCTTGCTATTGGAGCTGTCTTAGAACATTCAAGGACAGCAGTAGCCCATTTTTAAACCTTCAAGAGTTCGGTTTATACTGGTTGCAACCTATGAAGGTTAAATGGTACTGAATTATCATGTCCTCACATTTCAAATTGACGAAAATAGGCAAAAGTCCAAATTTCTAGGTAGCATTTCTCAAAGAAGTTTTCCACTCCTTAAAGTTCATTAGTTTTCATAACATTGGCAAAAGATATATAAGTTGTATAAGCCGAGATAATTCTGGATTTAGAGAGATAATTGTGGCTGTCGGATAACAAGACTCCGTCCTCAACTTCATAATCAGGACGTTGCTGTATTTAACCATATTGATTCATAAAAGGCTTTCTAAATTTAGCTGTAGTGATTTTCCATGCCAGCTATTGCAACTTTTTGAATGGTTCGAAGCAGAAAAGAGCAAAACTCTGAAAAAGTATGGCAGTTACCTCATCGTTTGGTGTTGACTACGAATGAATTCTATTGGGAATCACCATAGTAGTAGCGAGTACAGTAGCAAAACTGCCCAATGATTACGGTATCCGACCTCATCTCGCCCATTTAGCGCGATAGTTTTTTATATATCTTCGTGAAAATGACATTTAAGCGCTCTAAGATACAAGTGTTTATCTCTAATAAATGCCGATCGTTTATTAATTGCCAAACAAAAGGTATTTTTTTAAACAAATGTTTCCAAATTCTACGTATGGAACACAAGGACTCGAAACCTTAGACGATTTTGTACTAGCCCCTTTTTTTTATATCTCCGACGTTTTAAGGTCTTTGATCTGTTTCCTTTATTAAAAATATCGACTTTTATGGTCGCGTGTAACGCTGCGGTTACAGGCTAACTGCAACACGAACGTGATGGTAGGTTCTACCTCGTGATCCGTACTTAACAAACCTGTGCAACTTCATTTATCACTCGTACCACATTGCGAAGTTGACTGCATGACGCATCCCTAAGGGGTTAATCATTTCCGGACGCCTCATTTTCGATGTCTTATGACTCATTCTATTTAGAAAAAAGTAACTAGAAAGCAAGACGTACGTTATTTCTACGGGATTTGAGCAAAAGACCAGTCAGCACTACTCATGCAATCTTTAACTTTCTAAGGAAATCAAGAAAACCAAAGCAGACTTTAATGAAAAATTAGGTTCCTGTGGATCGTTTCATAAAATAAATCGAAAATTAAGAGACGATTCAAAATTTTATTTTCCTTGTATATGTTTTAGTAGGGCGCGTGTGGCGCAGTGGTGGGGGCGCCCTGCAGCACACACGTGGAATCGATCTCGGCTCCCATGGCCCACCGAGCCTTCCATCCATCCGGGGTCTGTAAATTGGTACCAGACTTCTTTGGGAGGATAGCAGCACTGGCTCGATACATCGGTAGGCCACCGCTAGTTATTGTAAAGGGTAGATATGCATTCAATCACCTCCAACGATGCTTAACGAGGTCGAATGCATGGCACATTCCTCAGAGATTGGTCGACGCCGAGAACTTTATCCTTCATTATTCTTCTTATTCGTTCCCCACCATAGACACCTGCGGTCCAGAGTTTTGCGAATATCTCAGCAACGTTGTGGTTGTATTCTTCTTATGTTTTCGTAATACTGTACTAGTAGATATCAATGCAGAGCGTATTCTATCCGCTTTCGCTTTATATAATTGAACTATAATATAAGTTGCATTTTTGATGAGCTTTGAAGGTTAGGATTTCAAAGTTCTCCACAGCAAGTTCAATTTCAACGAATGCAAACTCAAACTGCTTGAGACATCAATGGGATGTGGAACCAAGGAAACGTTAACGAATGCACTGTGAAACTTCGTTTCAAAATTTTCGTTCTGTCCAATTCGACCTTCAAGATGAGGGAGGATGCCGATGTCCCTCTGCCATTGACGGCGATAAGTTGAAGGCTTTAGTGGAAGTAGTTACACATACCACCACTCAAGAAAATGTGAAAAAACTTTACACCATCTCGATTGTTTCGAAGCGTCAAAAAAACATTTTAAAGCCGAAGTTGTTCGAAAAGCGGTTTTCGTACGAGTTGTCAACATATCGCACTGCAGACGCTGAAGAGGCTGAAGAACTGTGCTACGAAGTTCTGTCTCACCACCATTATGGTATACCAGTATGTTCAGACTTCTCGCCTATAGTCCATCACTCCTCCAAGTATCTTAGTAATATCATGCGCGATAAAGGCTTCGGAAACCAAGCCGAGGCCGAAACTGCCTTTAGTGAATTCATCTCTTCCACAAGTACGGAACTTTTTGCAACTGGTGTTAGTAGACTTGTTTCTCGTTGCCGCCAATATGTAGATTCTAAGGGGCGTTAGTTCGGTGAGCAAAGTTTATTGTGAACCGAGATGCATAAATTTACAAATACGCATTGAAGCAGTGGATTACTTTTCGAACAACGTATTTGAACAATGTTTTCAAATCAGTGAAGCATACATTTGTCCCTTTTTTTCACCGCGTCTTATCGTTTATTTAACTGTTTGATTTCTTTAAGAAAATGAGCATAGGTAAAACAAAACAAGCGGTATAAAAAGAATAAAGGATAGAGCTCTCGGCGTTGACCTTTCTCTGAAGGATGCACCATGCGTTCGACTTCATTAAGCATCGTTGGAGGTGATTGAATGCATATCTGGCCTTTACAATGACTCGCAGTGGCCTACCGATGTATCCAGCCAGTGCTGTTATCCTCCCAGACAAGTTTGGTAGCAATTTGCCGACGGATGGAAGGCTTAGTGGGCCATGGGCGCGAGAATCGATTCCACGTATGTGTTGCAGGGTGCTTCCGACCACTGCGCCACACGCGCCCTTTAAAACAAGGCGTAAGCCTGGAAAAGTAGGAAAATATTATTAGAAAATTTCGCGAGAAGAGTAAAATTAAACAATCTTTGATCAATCACATCCACTTCTCTTCTTTATTCACGGAACTGTTTCTATTCAATACAGCTTCATCATTCTTGTCCGTGTTTTCTTCCATCCATTGTTCTTCGGGGTTATCAGGTCCAGTGCTTCTTCACACCCGAGAAATGAGAGAAAAAAGTGCGAATGAGCTTGTAGAGACTTCGTGAAGAGTTCCACTGCCTGGAAAAAAGGAATGAAAAGTGTTGTGCTGTTCTTTCACGCCCTCCAATATATCTGATTTCCCTCAATGAAAATGAGGAGGTTCTATGTTATCCACAAGAGAAAGAGCGGCTACAGCAAGTGGAGATGGAAGAGCAATGTGGAAATGGAAAAGAAAGAGGGAGAGAAAGAGAGAGTTGAACAAGTTCTTAACTATTGTTAAGATCTCCATAGAGAAACAGGGAAAGAGAGAGGCAAACAGAGTGAGTGAGAGTGAAGGAGAAGAAGGGAGCAGGAGAAAACAGATTAATGGATTGCTTAAGCGATAAGTTATACGTTTGGAAATGTCGATAATGAGTGAGAGGGAGAGAAGGAGAGGAAGGAAGAATGAGAATGAGAAAGCGCAAGTGTACTGAGAGAGAGAGGGAGAGAGAGGGCAAGGGGAAGCGAAAGGGATAATGAGTGAAAAAAAGCCCACCGTTAATTGTAATCATTTATACTGAATGAAAATATTCAAATCAAATAGCTGTGTGTTGGAAACGAGACATGGCGTCACATAGAGAGGAAAGAAATGGGAAGGAACAAAGAGACCGTGTGATGATTATGTTAGCGATTCGTTTTCTCATCAAAGAACCGAAGACGGACAACTCATAAATAAACTATGGAGGCTGGAAGTCATTTCAGGCTCGAGCTCTTTCTGTTGTCGAGCAGTTGGCTTTCGAGCTAAGTTGAGCACTTTTTCATACTGTTTTCTTCTTATTCTCCACGTGCTTTAAATTCGCAGCCCACGTCCTTTCCATGTGGTTTATCTTCTAAATATTAAAGTTTTGCAGCACTTACTCATACGTCATACTCTTGAATTCGAAAAATTTCTTCGCTTCCCAGTCAGTTCTTCTCTGCGTACAGAGTGATCACATGTAACGATGAACTATTCACTCCTAATGGTTATAATGGTTATCGATTTTTATGCTGTTTTCCTCCTACGTCAAATCTTAATGAGTGATGGAACTTTTGGGCACAAAAATTTATTAGTTCCGACTTCTACGATAGAAAGCTAGCAAATTACCCTTCTTTTTAAGGTATTTTTTTTCCATATTTTGTTAACTAGCTGGACTTTATCTTTATAAATAGCCGTTCAATTGATTAATTTTAATCTGCGACCGTTTTCCAATGATTAAAGTCGTCTGGAGAGCAGAACCATCGATAATTTAAAGATGCTGAAACAACTCCTTGTCGGGTTCGAAAACTGCGCCAGGGTACTGTTAAACGCTCAGTAGTGCATTACAGTACGCTGAAGTCATTGATGGAAAACATAATGGCAGCGGTACCCATTGACATCTTCTAATATTTTTTGAGCTTTTTTCAGTAGTGTTCTTTTCTTTCAAAGTTTCGAATTAGACTGAAAAATCAATCGACATTTATTCAAGACCATGAAATCTCGTTGCCTGCCGTTCGTGCCTATTGGTGCGGATCTCAACATTTCCCACATTAGATTCGTTTCTTCGCACCCATCATCCACCAAGCTCTTTCAACTTTTGCGTTTCGCTTCGGATTCTGATAAAGGTTTTTCATTTCACCTTGAATGTTGTAGAATGCCGGTCGAGTCGTCTGTCTCTAGGGTCCCGGAATAACCGGGCTGAGGCGATCCCAACCGTCCTTGGGTGAGGATTGCTGAGCTTAGTGTGCCCGAAGCAGGATCGGGCAAGCCCCATGCTCGTTATGGTCGGCACCACTAGCACTGTGAGATTCGCCTCCTCGGACTGCTATAACTTTTTGACTACTATGTTTTCATATGTACATAAATAGCTCTAAAATAACTTTTTCTTAGATGCTCCAGTAGCTGGAGACATTTGTGTTAATGTTTGATTTAATTTTCCTATTAAATTAATAAAATGCGGTAAAATAAGTAGAGTGTTCGGCGTCAATAAAGTTATTGTATGCTTCCAGCCTAGGGACTCTCCAACCATAACAGATGGCAGAGTTTGCCGGCGAAATAATTTTATACCCGTCATTATACCTATTGTAACATTAAATAAGAAAGCAACTGAAAAAGAGCTTCTGTCGCGTTCGGGCATTTGATGTCGGCCTAGCTGCTAGCGTATTCAAATCGCAGCGGATCGCACTTTTTTTTATAAACTTTTTTCATTCCCTGTTTATTCCTGTATGTGGACCAATTCCCTTTTTTTTCGAAAAGCAATGACGAAACCTTCAGGGAAATTCTCTGTGAAGTCACAGTGTTAACTTTTTATTTACTACTTATTATTATTTTCCACGAAGGAGTATGATGTGAAATACAACCACTGTAATGTTGAGATATTTGAAAAACTTAGACCTCAGTCCAGATTCAAGCCCGTGGTTGCCAACTCCGGAGTCTCACGTGTTGCCCACTGTACCACTGAGACCCTAGTTCCGCTTTTCTCTCAGCCAGTCTTTTACCCTTACAGTGCCATCAGCGATCACTCGTCAACGGAAACGATCTGGGGAGCGCAAATCGACATTGAACCCAGTTAAGCTGAGGCTGTAGTTGAAATCACAATGTATAACTTATATCTTATCTACTTTTTTTTACTTTTCACAGGTATTATGTGAAGGGACTAACGGGGAAACTTAGAAAGGGTAATCGCGGGCTCGATTTGGTCTGAAGTCCAAATTTTTCGAATATCTCGGCATCACTATAGTTGTAATTATTCACTGATAAATCATCATCGAGAGTACGAAGGAACCGTGGTCAGCGGCTCGGACTGTCGGCACTGAGAAGGACGAAAACGTCGAAGTGTTAGGCGAATAAAGTTATTTATCACCCCTGTGTTAGCTTACCAATGAAAGAATACACTAGCAAGTGATTTATTCTCGCTACATGATTTTAAGGCCCAGGAAGCGCAATGATGTGTTGCTGAACTATAGTAGCAGCGACTCGCCACAAACTTGTCTGACAAAAGCTCTCTATGGTTTGAAAAGACCGTCTGCTCACTCTGTGGTGAAGACCAGAGAACGATCATGCACGGCTATTTTAAAATATTGAGAGGAATAGAATCAGCCAGCTTTCAATGATATTAATAAATGCTCTAAAAAAGCTCTCGGCGTTGACCAATTCCTGACCAATGGGCCATGCATCCGACTTCATTAAGCATTGTTGGAGGTGATTGAATGAATATCTGGCCTTTACAATGTCTCGCGGTGGCCTAGCGATATATCCGGCCAGGTGCTATCCTCCCAGAGAAGTCTGGTTCCAATTTGCCGACCCGGAATGATGGAAGGCTTGGTGATCTACCCCATGTGTATTGCAGGGCCCCTCCGATCACTGAACTACAAACACCTCGCGCTATTTATCAAGGAGACCAAAATCCTCAAGCAGTAACCAAACCCACAAGAAAACCCGAAGACTTCCGTTGGCTGTGTATGCAAGGAAACGAAAGATGAAAGCGCAAGGGTCTCCGCAGTATGTGGTGTCGCGTAATAAGAAATAAAACAGATAATTTTACTTTTTTATTTGCTGTCTAGTACAATTTTTATTGCAGGGTATTGTCTGAAATAAACCACAATAATGCTGAAATATTTGCAAAACTCCGGACGGCAGGTGCCTGCTGTGGGAATCGAATACGCTTATTACCCTTTCCGGGGACTAACGCGTCTAAGTCTCAGCTTAACTAGGTTCAATGCCAATTTGTGCTTACCAGATCAATCCCGTTGACGGGTGATGGCTGGTGGCACTGATCGACAGAACTAGCTGAGAGAAAGGCGAAATGAAGGACTCGCATAATGTGGTGGTGAACGCGTTAGCCCACGTAAAAGGTAATAATAGCGTGTTCGATCCCTCACTCCATGGAAAACTGCTGTTAGAAGTTTTGAAAATATCTCACCATCACTGCGATTAAGATAAATAAATATTTTTGTTTCACATGACTAGCCATCACATCTACTGTGCCGATTCCAGCATTTTTTGCACTCGATTCGTTTTCCTTAGATTCATCGTCCACAACGGTCTTAGAGGATTTGCGTTGAATGTCATAGGATGCTGGTCGAGTTGATTCCCTTTTTAATCTTGGAAATAATCGTGCTGAGGCGCTCTCGCGTGATTTGGAGGAGAGTGTTATGGAGGGGATCGAACTAGTGCCTTTGCTTCCAGACCGACGGCGTCACTATTCACAGCGCTACCCACTACCCCAAACAAATGACTGAAGTTTTTATTTGTTAATTTTTTATTTTGTTTGTTGTTTTATTTTATTCATCATTTTAGTTTAGCATAATCTAAATAATGAGGGGAAGAAAAAGCAGAACTTAAGGACTCACTACTAACTTTAAATAAAACAATAGTAAGATATAATAAAAGGAACAAACTTGATTTCGTTTCTTCTTCAAACACCCATCACTCACGAAATCGACGTCGTTGCTACGGTCGTAATAGAATGCTGTGAACATAAAATATCACTTGCTCTCGGTTTACCGTTCTAGACCAGGAAAAAAAGACATCTGGCATTGTCGAAATGAATCTTCGTATTCGTCGACCTCAAAGTTAAGTTGTTCTAAGAAGAAACAAAGGCAGATTGTCAGCAAGGCCGCTGTCCCATAGTCCTTTATTATCATCATAGGAAAGAGCAATAATATAGCAACACCAGCTATCTTGTTAAAGCTGTTCAAGGAACGTGACTTCCAGGAAGAGAGTTCGAACTTGTAGAAAGCGTCATCGAAGAACACAAATTGTCACAGCGGTCGATGGTTGCGAGGAAATAAAATTGGTGATGATATTACGTCAGATATGGCGCGATTCACGAAGACTGCTTGTCAAGGTATCGTCGTAATTCCAATATTGCATGTAGTTCTTCCTGTTTACTCTGGATATTTTTCCCCACACTTAATTCCTCTTAACCGTAAAATTAACGTACACTGCTTTCTGCTGTCTACCTTGTTCCGACCCACAGCAGTTGACAGTGGAGACGCACGGGAAAGAAGACTTAGCATTTTGTTTTGCAGAAACAATAAAAGTAGAATAAATAGATTTGAGAAATTTCATGTATTATAGATTGATGTAGAACAAAGCATTACGTAATCTGCAGGAATATCTACAATCAAACCTCTGTCTTTCTAAGACTTCAACACATGGTAATCACTAATCACTAATCTTCCTAACGGTTCACCGCCTCATCGTGGCTGGGAGGTGTTCCTGGGTGTCGGGCTGCGATGTACAGCGAGGAATCATCCTCTGGCAGGGTCTTCCAAGCCGAGAAGGAGTCCGGCGTTTCCACCAGGAAGCCTAGCTAAGAGTAAACCAGTACTAGGATCTACCCCGTCCTGGTACCAAAGTCGCAAGGTGGCAAATCTCCCTCTGATCCACAAGGGCTGCAACTGCTTGTAGTGGTGAAGTGCGGGGCACACTATGACCAGGCTGATCTCAGGATTCCAGGGAACCACAATGAGTTAACCGGCAAATCTCCAAAAAATAGAGGTTGTGCTGGGACTAATCAGGTGATCTCGCTTTGAGCTCACCAAGCGTCTCATCCCTCTGGAGTCGGGAAATTGGTATCGGACTTGTCTGGGAAATGCTCACTCTCTGCAATACAAGTAGAAGCGCTCGAGCCTAGCTATCTCAGGATTCTATAGAGAATCGATTCGACCAGAATTCAGCAACACTCTTGATGAAAGGAGGATGCCCAAGCAGTAACCGAAACCGCAAGCTAGAAGAATTTCGTGGATGATGGATGCGAGGAAACGAATCGGATGCGAGAAGTACGGGGATCCGCACAGTAGACGTGAAGGCGGGTCATATGAAATAGAAAATAAAAACATAAAACGTATTACTCTGGTAAACTTGCCCATTCATAAAAGAGCCGTTTTTGGCGAATGAGTGAAATCTTAACAATCAATTTCGTAGCGCGCCTTGTGCACTTTTGTATTTCGGATTATTTCGTATCTCGCCTTAGCTGCACAATTCGAGCTTTACATGCTTCTTCATACTATGGTTAGACGTCTTCTAATCACAACGGTTATTCATTATCTGCTGACAAGCAAGAAGAAAAAAATGAGCCGATTAGTGAAGAAAGCTGTACCACAGCAGTACCGTCTGATTATGAAGAATGACAGTCTTCATTATCAAGGATTCTACCCGATTTCTGCAGGTCCATTGAGTTCACTTTTGATAAGCGATGTTTTGATCTAAGACTGATCAATTTGCATGTCTCACAGCCGATTCCGTGTCAGGTCGAACCCCAACTAATTAAATGCGAGTGCTTTTCTTCCGGATCTCTTCTCCCATCTTGAACGTTACTGTTTTTGAGTGTCACAGATTTCTATGCATTTTGGTTTTTCATATGAGATGGGGTAAAGGTTTTGTGATGATGTTCCTTATCCTTTATTTAACGTTCTGCTCTCTGTGGAAAAGACAAGTGGTAGAGGAATGAAAAATTTCTTCGTGTGCATGGAGAAGTTCGTGAGTATATAAAGAACTAAAGGAAACGTGAATAAAGTCTCCTACGTGTGCTTCGTTCTTTCTCACTGTTATGTTCCTTGCTTTCGTCATATTCGCTTTTTTCTGGGCTTTGTACTTATTCCGATCTTGATTAATAACTTTTTTTTCCGGATTCTTATCAAGTGTTTTTTCTTGAGACGTGTATTTTCAGTTCTTTCGTTAACAATTAAGGACTATATTGCTTAGGCTTGAAGTTCGTAGACGTTTCGTAAGCATGAAAATATAACCAACGTATTTCAGATCATTCAACTCTAATTTTCGGTAGCTTGGTTAACGCAGATAAGGTGGTTATCCTAAAAAAAGGGATAGGTCCCGTGAACGTGGCGTCTCAGTGATCTAGAAATCTCAAGGATGACGCTGGGACGAAAGGCACCTTCACAGGGCACCCACATGCATCCTCGGCCGATCCGTTCATGTCGAGGTACGTTCCGCTGGAGAGTGGAGGTTTTCAGGAAAGTACGACTTCATTTTTGACCTACCAGCACTTCTTATCGTTAATCCATCTAAACAACACACGTATGTTTACTTGTCAATTTTTCTATACTTATTTTCGTCATTTGACAAAGAACTTCCGACTTGTAAACAACATGCTATATTTTTAATTACCACTAAAAACATAAAAGATCAAGCTCTCGGCGTCAATCAATCCCTGAGTGATACGCTGTGCACTCGACTTCACTAAGCACAGTTCAGAGGTGATTGAATGGATATCTAGCCTTTACAATGACTCGCGGTGGCCTACCATAGTCTTAAACCAGTGTGCTATCCTCTCAGACAAATCTGGCACCAATTTGCCCATCCCGGAAAGATCGAAAGCTTGGTGGGCCAGAGGCGCGGGGATCGATCCCGTGTGCATTGCAGGGCGCCTCCGACCACTGCGCCACATGCACGTGGCAGAAACTTTTGAAAATGCTTTCTATCCAACTTATACTCTCAATAATCATATATTTTCTTGGTTTTTATTTAAATTATCGCCCTAGTTTGCTTTATTTTTTAGTTTCCAGACATTTCCGGTTACGTGTATGTGGGCGTTGAACAAACGGTAACATCAAGTGATATCCCAAGGATTGGACCAACCGCTTTCAAAGATAATGTTTTTCATCGTCGATTCTTTCAGATCCTGAGTGTCGCCGTGCCGTCAGCGGTTTATGCGAGATCCCTTCAGATCCGAAGACGTCAAGTACAACGAGAAAACTTGCGAATAACTCGTAAGCCTAGTTGTCATTGTATACTAAGGGAGACTACTGACTTATTAATAGCTATGACAAGACGTCGATCGTACTACTCCTCTGTCAGGTTTCTAGTTTCTTTCATGAATAATCTTAAAATTATTTGAGTTGTTGTTTTGTCTTTCTTCTTTCTTTGCAACCAGATCGATTTGCACAGATTGAGAAGTTACTGACGTCACCTTTACGTTGCACTAGAAACTTCGCTGGCAGCATTTGATATAATGTTCAGTTTATATCGGCTTAATTTGCAGATGTACTTGCTCTTAAGTGTGTTCATAGTTCAATCCACTCTAAATTTTTACGCAGCAGAGTTAAAAACAATCTCAACCACTATTATGCTGAGATATTTGCAAAACTTGGAACCTGAGCTAGATTCGAACGCGCGATCACCCTTTCCGGAGGTTCGTGTGATACCCACTGAACGACTGAGGTCCCTGCTCTGTCTTTCTCTCATCTAGTTTCTAGCCCTAACAGTGCCATCAGCAATCATCTGTCAACGAGAATGATCTGGAGAGCCCAAATCGGCAATGAACCCAGTTAAACCGAGCTTGTAGTTAAAATCACAATATTAACTTTTTATTTGCTGCTCATTTTCCTGACAATGTAAAAAGAATAAAACCACTAGGGTAAAAACTGACTAGAAAGCAAAGCAAAGGCCTCAGTGGTGCAGTGAGTAGTACTTGTGCATGCGGAAAGAGTAACCATGGGTTCGAATCTGGAGTGGGGTCCAAGTCTTCCAAAAATTTCAACGTCATTGTGATTGAATTTCACATTGTACCTGCCATGAAAAAATTATGGGCACTAGATAAAAGTTATACATTGTGATTTCCATTATAATTTAGCATGATAAATGATCGTTTAAAAAGAGCTTATGGTTTCGTTCAAAATAAATGAATCATCCGCATAACAATTTACATTACATAATGAGATTTTTATTATTAGCTTGACGTTCGTAAAATGTTCATTTTGTTAGGGATCAGACAGAACGATGTCTATTCGATGATATCGACCCGGACAAATTATCATCGCTACTTTGCGCTTTTCCAGTTGGACGATGCACTGCGCTTCTGCTGCAGGCAATCCGTCAGGTTTCTTCCATTTTTCCTTTCGTCTTTCATCCTTCTTGCGTTTCCCTCACAGTTAAGATAGCGGCACCGGCTCGATGTATCGGTGGGCCACCGCGAGTGTTTGTAAGGTATGCATTATATCTTTGGAACAATGATAGTGAGCACTTGATGATAGTGACACGGATCAAGTTTTTGCCCCTCTTTGAATAGGATGCTCAATCTTTCTTATTAGGAGAATAGGGAATTTAGTAAGACACTTTTTAGTTCAACCTTGGGTTATAGTTGATCAATCAGCTGTTCAACTGTCCACCGTCTGGGCCTCGTAGGCTAAACTTTGAGCGCTTTGAACAATACACGAGTTTTATAATAAGGTCAGTAATTGAACGACAGTATACAATGGTATACATGCTTACAAATGTAATTCGTTAGATTGATGATAATATCTAAAGGAAATGTTCGTTTGCGGTAGGATCTGATCATTATTCTGAAATTTTTCGTCATCATTTTTGCAATGGGGAATGAATACATGCAAACTACTATCTTTTCTATGATAGCATGACCACATTGTCAACTGATCTTTTTTTTGGTTTAAAAATTAAAAACGGTCTGAAAAAAAACTTTTGGTAACCATTATAGCCATTGTGATTCAAATAATACTTGATACTTGGAACTTGAATGGCCCGTCCTCACTGGTTGCACGAGCCCCTGCATAATCTCCATTTTTCGGAGATTTGCTGGTTAAGCCATTGTGGTTTCCTGGAATCCCGAAATTAGCCGTACCAAAGTATGCCCGAGCTCTTCACAACTACAAGCAGTCGCAGCTCTTGTGGATCGGAGGGAGATTTGCGCCACCATGCGACTTGAATACTAGGACGGTGGTGGATCCTGGTATTAGTCGATTCAAATATTTGTAACTGTAATTTGGGGTTCTCTTGTTGCAAAGAGCATACGACAATATTGTGTTGTTCAAAGTGTACAGATTGCCTTATCGTTCTTTATTACTTGTGATGTACTAGTGTCTACTTTTTCCTTGTTCATTTATTGAGCTTTAGCAAGTCACCATAGCGGCTTCTGTGGAATACTCGAGAAAAGCGCTCGAATGGATCATCAACAACGACGTGTTACTTCTGAAAATGAAGAAGAATGTACGTATGACATGATCAAGTTCCTATTAGCTATTAGTGCTAAAGTATGAGGTTTTATCTTCACAAAATTTATTTCATTAGCAAATTTGGAAATGGGGAACTGATGAAATAATGTATTTAGTCCGTGCTAGTGCGGGTGTTACAAGCAGACGGTGTCGATTCTCGAGAACAAATCTCTCGAATGATCAACGCAATCGCCAGCTACACAAAAGGACGACAATATCTTCTTGGTAACTACTAATTTCTATCTCTGTTTTCTGTAGATGTCTCTCAACGACGACGTCTTCCATATGTCTTCCGATGTCACTAGTCCAGGTATCATTGTGAGTTTCCAACATGCAAATTCAAATGGTAGCAATGAAAACTGTTAGAGTCTATATATTTTTGCAGATATAGTTTTATTTAGTGCATCAAAATAAAGGACTAATTTAAAGCCTATGGATTTTTAACGGGACTTTTGGTTGCAGATTGCTTATTGGAAGCCGTCCTCCACAAGTGGGTTAAGTTACTTGGAAAAGTGGTATACGGTTGTCTAGATATCTAGGTGGATGATCTGCATAGAACAGGATTTGTCTCACAGTTCTTTCAGCTTTTACAGTATCGTGCAATGCATGTTTAGGACTTTGTTTTCTCTTCTTTTTTTGCAATAGAACTTGTTTGCTCGATTCGTTAGAGCCAGTCGTTGACATTTTTTGCAATGGGCTCTAAGGATTCAAGAAGTCGTGCTTTACACAACATTTGTACAAGCTGCTAATGATGAAAGTATAGCTTAGGGCAGTTTTATCCCTATCCTTGTTTGGTTACGGCATTGTTTTTGTTTCTCAAGAAAGGATAAGGCGACCCTTACAATAATGATAGTTCTGTTTAACATTGGTTCAGTTCATGCAGCATTAAGCTCTTTCCACTTCCAGTTTTGGCTGAGGTGTAGCGAAACCCTTGCTTTACCCATCCATTGTTTTTTCTGATGGGCCTGGGATAGGAATGGGGATATATATGGAATAATTTCAGGCAGGGGTTTTAAGTGTTACTCCTTACCGAGAAATGATTGCTTCTTTCTTAAAGAGAAATGATCGCTTATTTTTAAAGCCTCTTTGGGAATCGCTAATGTGGTCCTTTTACACTTTTATTTCAATATTCTTATAGGCTTATTTATTCCAATATATATATATATATATTTCATTAACTTAGACACTTAGACATTTCATTCAGACAAAACCAAATAGTTTAATGCAAAATTTAAAGGTTGATTTAAGAATGTAAAGGTAAAATTGTGTTCTGTAGAAGTGTGTACTACAAAGTATTTGGCACTGATCAATTCCTCAGGATACTCCAAGCGTCCAACATTTTTGAGTGTTACAGAGGTGACTTAATTCATTTTTAGCCCACACGACAGTTTGTGATGTGTCTGAACAGTGTAGCTTATCTCTTAAACAAGTTTGGTACTACTTCAGCGAATCCAGAAGGATGGGGGCCAGGCTGTTTTAGAGCGTGTGGTGGAGCTAGCTACCATGTCTATCATTGTAGTGCACTTGCAACCGCCAGGTTGTGTGCGTCCTATTAAGTAGTGCATAAGATCGCACATGCTTAAAACATTACCTGGAAGCAAATGGTTATCGGTAAATGGAGGACCCTTATTTGAGGAGATAAGATCGACGTGAATTCGCCGACCACTAGTAGAATGTGTGAAATTAATGACTCACTGAATTCGAACTCCTAACGCCTTCTCGATTTATGACAAAAACTGGGGCTTAACACAACAACGGTTAGTCAGATTTGGGAGTGACAACTTTGTCTTTATTAAGTATTCTTAAACAACCTGTCACTTCTTTGTTTTTATGTAGAACTATAGACGAGGTTCTTTTAGCCTTTTAAAATAAATCCCTCTTTGTGCAGTTTAGATTTTCTTGCCTTCAAGACAGGCCATGATAACAATAAAAAGTACATGAATGTAGCACAAGTGTGAGGGATGAATTTCAATGAGATTATGAAGCTGAATACATTATATTTCATGTAGGAACATTTATTACCCTTGAAAAACACAACATTTATTTTAATGGTCGACTTGTTATAGCTTAAGTTGAAATATTCTTTGCATAGGACAAGGGTAAAGGATAAAGCTCTCGGATTTGATCAATTCCTGAGCGATGCGCCATGTATTCGACTTCATTAAGAATCGTTTGAAGGTGATTGAATACATATATGGACTTTACAATGACTCGCAGTAACCTAGCGATATATCTAGCTGGTACTATTCTCCCAAACATGTCTGGTACCAATTTTCCGACTCCGGAGTGATGGAAGGTTTCGTGGGCCATGGCCGCAGGGATTAATCCCTCGTGTGTGTTGCAGAGCGCCTTCAACCAGTGCTCCATGCGCGCCTCTTTTTTTACATAGGAGACTTCCCAGTCTATGTTTTCCTATTACATGGAAGTAACGCAGATGGTCTAAGTAGATGAGCAAGCGAAAGGGTTAAATTGTCCTGCTTTATCCTTTTAAAATTAAAATTTGAAATGCTAGAGGGGTTTGAAGAAGGTTAAAATTTTTAAAGCAATCATCTGCTGCGTACGTATTGAAATTAGTTCACATCAGTTAAAATGTTTTAAGGAAGTCGAGATAGATGAAGGTGATTACCATAGAGTGGTCGCAGTGAGTGATCAAAGGTTTCTTCGTTTTTCTGGGGTTCTTGGCGCCTTCAATACCTATTAATTCCATTCGCACAAGACGAACGAACGATAGTATCAGTTTGTAAAATAACATTGGTGGATATGACAGTTATGCTACTAACGGTTAGCATCTAGGTCATGTTCGCGCGTTCATCACCTGTGTTGTGCCAGTCTTACGTGGTCGTCGACTTCCGACCTCTACACAAGAACAACTGATTGCCACTCTTCAGAAGACCAGCGTTAGGTATGAAAAAAGACCACATTTCACTTATAGCTACCCCTGAAATTATGACATTTTATAGTTATTGGTGTTCATATTATTTCGTAGCATTAATGTAACTGGTAGTGATAATATTCTTTCACCAATGAAAAACTCTAAAGCTCTTGGCGTTGACCAATCCCTGAGGAATACGCCATGCACTTGACTTCATTAAGCATCATTTGGAGGTGATTGAGTGCATAGCTGGCCTTTACAATAACTCGCGGTTGTCTACCGATGTATCGAGACAGTGCTGGTATCCTCCCACACAAGTCTGGAACCAATTCGCCGACCCGGGAGAGATGGAAGACTTGGTGGGCGATAGGCACGGAGATCGATTCCACGTGCGTGTTTCGGAAGAATGCAGCCAAGTTTGTTTGTCGAAGTCACCAAACAAGCACAACCATCTTCATGGCACTTTCATCAATATTAAACGAAAATAAAAGCAGAGAATCTACGTTAACGTTCATGTGTTGAAGCAGTCCTGTCATTAGGTTTGGTCTTTCAACTGGTGTCTTTTTGTTATTCTAAATCTTAAACACCGATGTGAAAGCGAAGAAATGGTGAAAAAATGAGGAAGAGAAACAAACCATGGCTTAGATTGACTTACATGTCCACAGTCTGCAATGTCGTAAACCGTAAACTGCGCGATGTTGTCCCATGAGAACATTAGGCCTATTAAAGACTTAGAGGACAACACAACGTATAGGAATAAATGAGTGGTTTGCAATGAATATACCTTTTTCGTATTTAAACAGACGATATGAGGTAGATACTATCAGATAGGAGCCGATACTGCAATAGACGACGCAAGTATCGTAATCTTTGTAATACAGACCGTTATGCCAACGTGAACTGCTGCAATGCGGGATGCTCCAGTGGGTGGTGAATCTACTCGAAAGCCGAACAACACCGTACGCTACCGAGTACGCGTGCTCATTAGCCATCAATTTGTCGTTAAACGTGAGTACCTGATGGATGATTTTTTAATCTATGGTGTAATCTTATTAGTAATGAAATTATCCAAGCGAGTGCTATTAAAATCTTACTCGACACTATCGGAGGTCAGATTCTCCCAATGTGTTTCGTCATCTTAAGAGTCACGAAAACACTGTTTTTTCGCTCGTGGTCTTATAAATGTAAAGAATTCGAAAAATATAGACGTTAGAAAACCTATGCATATTCTGGGAAGTAGTTAATCGTACGTAGAAAACGTTTTCTCTAGCTCATTTTCCGTCTCAATTCTCTTAAACAAACATTGGCAAGCACCCTAACACTTACTGACAGCAATGATTGTAATAATGTTAACTTTTTTATTTACTGTCTACTACAATTTTCACGACAGGGTATTATGCGAAATCATCCACAGCGATGCTGAGATACTTGCAAAACTCCGGACGACAGGTGTTTGCGGTGTGGATCGAACATGCTATTACTCTTTCTCGGGGCTGACGCGTTCACCACCACGATTATAATAATATTACAAAGTTAGCTATGTAAGCATAAGTAGTTATGGAAATAGCAAGAGTAGAACCAATGAAGGATATTTAAGTGCATGTGAAGGTTTACGTGTTAAACATTGAGAGTAGTAGTGGAACTACTAGGAAGTGAAATATTGCACTTGGTCGTAACGTCGCTATAACTATAGTATTGTGGTTATCCCTCCCAGAATTCCAGTTATGAGTTTCAGTCGCACAGCCACTCACTGCAACTTCGTTTCGCCGACTCGCTGGCGGCAGCAGCATGTAATGTGTTGAGTAGAGACACACACGGTGTAAGTGTTCTTAAGGAAATGGACAAAACTCTTACGTACTATACGATGAAGGAAACTGTCGTCGGCTTACCAATTCCATTATGGGGATACTAAATCTCTTTCGTTTTCGTTTTGTCCTAATCTATCCACCTGCTCGGGTGAAAAAGATGAATAGAACAGTTTCTCTGTGTAAAGAGTGACTATTACTACCATTAGAGTGTGTCTTTTTTAATCAGTATGTTCTGTGAAAACTAAGAGAATAATATTATTATAGATGGCTTGCTATTTGTTGAATTCACTGGTACTCGTTTGGCTTGGATGTAGTCGGGTGCGACTGAGAGCAAAAGATACACGACTTCTGGACGCATTGCGCATGAGGAATATGAAGAAGAATTGTCCGCTTTGCGAACTCCACATTCCCTATCTGTTAGCTGTTATAGCAGGAGGTAGGGAAAAGTTAAAATTCTTACGTTTCTCTGCACTTGAAAACACAAGGCTACTTCCATGCATTAGGCACATCCGAGTAAAATGCTATGTCGCGGTCCGAAATCTGTTATATTTTCGATAATAAACTTTAAACTTCTAATAAAGGATAAAAGGATAAAGCTCTCGGCGTTGATCAATCCCTGAGTGATGCGCCATGCATTCGCTTTCATTAAGCGTCGTTTGGAGGTGATTGAATATTTGGCCTTCAGTGGCCTACCGATGTATCGAGCCGGTGCTGCTTTCCTCCCAGACAATTCGAGCATAAATCTGTCGACCCGGAGGGTTGGAAGGCTTGGTGGGCCATGGGCGCAGGGATCGATTCCACGTGTGTGTTGCAAAGCGCCTCCGACCACTACGTCACAAGCGTTCCCTAAATCTCTAATAATCAACTGAAATTATGTGCTATAATGTTTTTTTCCTCTATGTTCAGACATGTATACTTTGACAGAAGCATGGTGTGTTCGTAGGGAAAATAAGTATGACGAAAATTTTTGATTCCGTTCAATCTATGACGTATGGATGCTCTGTGTAAAAGTCTCGCTGTCTCTTTTGTTCGTGAGAACTTTAATTCTAATTCGGAATCCTGTATGATAGGAATTCCACAAGTTGCATACAGTTTGTACCACTGCGAATCCCGCCAACGTCTCCTCTAGAAGGTCGTGAAACCGACAGAATGAGCGGAGCTTTCGGCCGCGAGCCTCTCTGTCACAACCACAGTCGAGCCAAAGTGCAACCTTGGTTAATAAAACTTGTACACCCTGCACTTTGCACTTTGACATTAACAAATCGTGTTTCTTCATGTGCCGTGCGAATGCCAATCAATATTTAAAAGGTGAGATTACTACGACGAAACTAAATAACTGGGAACAACTAACTGGAATTTGGTGCAAGATTCGGTGAGGATGAACCATGGTTGGTTAGAGGATCATTGCTATCCAGTATAGACAGTTTTATTCGATGTCCTTTGCTTCTTTGTTATGCGACTACGCCTATTTTTTCGTCGCGTGAGGTTGACGTAAGAAAATTCTTTAAAAACCGTTAGTATAATAAGTTTAGAGAGTAGCGTTCCATCAGTCATTTTTAGGGCAACATCTATGTTGGATAAGCCATTGGTTGAATAGGAAAAGTATGGAAGGTTAACTCTGCGCCAAAACGAATAACCGGGCTGAGTATGCATTGAAATGGATGCGTATGGCACGCTTTGACGAGAACCGCATATTTCGATGTCAGTACATATGATCATTTATGTGTGAAGAGCACTTAGGAACAACAATGAGATCTACTTTTTAGAGTTATATAGTATATAGTAAGCGTGAAAACTCTGGACAGAATAAGAGGAAGCTGGATAGTTTTCCCACCTCTCATATCAATCATTTATTTAAGGACGAAACACTGCAAAGAAGGACTATAATTGTATGGATCTACAAAATAAATTACGGATTGCTCATATCTGCGTGATATTCTGAGACGATAGTGAAAATATGTTTATGTCCACATTCCGATCAGCTTGCTCTACTAAACCCCAGTTCTTTTGTGCACGAATCGAGAGGTATAGGGCTCTCTTTTCAATTATCTGAAAATACCTTTGGAAAACTAGTGATGACATCTGTTTGAGGAAAAGGTCCATTAACCATGTCGAAGCTAAATTTTACCCCGAAATGGATGTGGTTAGTGTAATGTAGGTTTCCTGTAAGGTCAGAGACTTTTGTTTTGATATGATGTGTTTTCATTTTTTATTAGGACATAGAGGCCTGATTTTTGTGGAGAGATTCTACTTTTTAAGATTGTTGATCTCTACAACCTTTATTTATTTACAAGTTACAAATATTGCCTAATTATTAATGTAGTGGGAGAACTGCTATTTTCGGCTCACATTTTCTACTTCCTTTTCGTACTATGAACTTTTGAAAGACTCAGATTCAGCTCAGATCCAAGTTTAAACGCACGAAAGAGCAAAAACATTATTGGATGAGTGGAAGAGCGCACGGAAATATGCGTTCCGGCTGCGTTTTTGCTGTGGACGACGATTAGTCATTAGAAAAACAATCTCACAATGGGGCATATTTGTAGATTTCGAAGTTGGATCTTTCTGAATCCCGAGCAATTTTGTGTAAGCTGAGCAATTCACAGAAATACATGGATCCTCTTAATGAAGTGTTTTTACGTAATCGCAAATCTACTTGTCACATTCGCTACGACTACGACGTTTCTGGTAGGCGTCAACAGTTCTTCGACGAGAAGGGTACTTCAGAACCTGAAGTCTTAGGAACCTGAGATTACAATAAACTTTGTCCCTTCAGGTGTACATAGAGTTTTCCGTACCTTGTTTTTACATTAAATATGTTTAGAATTCAAATGCAATAAGTGCTTAGCGCAGTGGAGGATTTTTTGAAAAAGTTTTGAGATGCGCTTAAGAGCCGTGAACGTCAACGGTTCATTCGAGAAAGGCAGCGCGATGTGTTTGACAAAACTGCTCTTGTTTGAAGGCTTCACTGTTAGAAATGCAAGATTCGACGAAAGCAGTGTTTTGTGAGAATTAGAAAATTAGAGTTTCACCTTAGCGGAGTAAGAGATCATGACTCCCTTTATCAACAGTCTGTAGATTGTAATGGTTCCCATAACAATGAATTAACGTCGTTCTGAATCTGAATACATTTGTTCGAAGTTGAAAGGGCTGATTATTTCCAGGAATTTCCGCATTGTCATCAATGCGCACTGTCATGACTGTATAAGACAGCGTGTGTGTTCAGCCAGTTGATATGCCCTGTTTTGCCTTACTTGTAGGTTATGTTTTCGATTGAGCTCCTAATAAAAACGGGATCGATTTATGCAACAATCCAGAGCATATTCGGTTCCTTTCATCGTTTTTTCTTTATTAAGGATATGAACTCTGCACGGAATGCATACATCTGCTCGCTGTCGGAGTCCATTTTAAATAGGCACAACTCCACTAGTGGATTGTCCTTGTGATGAGTTCACTGCGACCCAGTTCTCAGTTTCATTTAATAATTTTTCAATTTGTTGGTCCTACTTAACCAACTCTCAGTTGCTTTTTTCCTATATTTTAGTCATGACCTGATTTTACTGTAAGTCTGATGGTACAAAATGGGCAGTACGGTTTCCTATAATTCTGGACAAGTATTTGAATCATGTCTCCTTAAGGGTTGGTTTTTTCAACACGTTATCACGACCATCGTATTTGGAGTTGGAATGCCTGTCATTCCTTGAACTTATAACATCATTTCACGATCCATTGATGTGAATGATGCTAACGAAGCAATTTAAATTGAATTAGACTTGTTTTGTTTTAAACTGATACTTTTTTAATTCAGAGAGGAGACACGGAAGAGGAAACAAAAAGAAGTTTCATGAAATGGTGAAGGTTGCTTGAAAAGAATCAGAAGAATACAACTCCACATTTCTTTGTGGAGTAATTTTGATAACTAATTCAAATATTTCACTCTTCTATTTCATTTTTTATTTTTTTTTATTTTTATTTATTACTGTCATTTTCATTATCATTATATCTTTTTAATTATTTATTTTATACATTATTATTTTACTATTATTTGTTATTCTTTTCATTTTACTAAATTCAAATTGTTCTTTATAAAGTGAGGATGCGAGTCTTGTCTCAGTTCTATTTCTATTATAAAATGATATTTTGCATTTACTACCTAAGTACGTTCATTTACTTGCAATCTAGTGCGATTTTAGATTAAATTTTTAGAATTTGTTTTTGAAAATATGCACATCTGTAGTATTTGCTCGAGTAGAGAGGTAAGCGTGCCAGTTGATCCAGATGAAGTGAGACGAAGTGCAAGTCTATGAAAAGTTAGACAATGCTTGACCGCATTTCTGTCGGTCGGTGGCCCAGTTTTTTTTGTCAGGCCATTCGGCCGTTGCATGCAGCTGCAAAGAGCAGGATCTGACCTCGTTTCTCCTCGTTGTCGTCGTTGTGTCGAAGCGGATCTTGGCCGTGCAAGTCGGCGGTGTCCGTCCGTGTTGGCGGCGGTGGTGGTGGTTTTTTCCCGTGCCGACCACCGGCGTCCACCAAGCGCCGGACCACCGACAATCACGTCTGCGAAAACGGCGTTGATCCAAGTTGTCTCGACTCCCTGAGCTGAGATAAAATATCCCATAGAAGATCATGTGACAGTTTCTTTTTTATAAGTGCACTTTCGTAAGTTACTTCGTGAGACTTTTTTTCGAGCAGATTTATGAGCTAAACGAAGGAAAAGATGCAGCCCTTTATATCTTCCTTATTGTCCCCATCTCAGTGACGTCAAGTTAAGCCGAATTTGCATTGACTACATACGAGTGCACCTTTGAGAGATAAATTTACTCTGAAGGCTCTGTCGCTGTTCTCTTGAGGAGCGGTTTTGCATCGTCGTTCATGCACAGCAATGCCCATTTCACTTCACCGGCTCCTCGACTGAATCGATCCCCGTCGACGGCGGTGTTCGTTTTTTCCACCTTTCCGTCCGTCTGTCCGCTCGCCGCCGTCCGTGCCCGCCTTCCTCAGCCAGTGTTCGTTCGTGCCGCCCGCGCCAGCGCTCGACACCGATAAAAATTCATCGGTTTCGTGCTGATTTCTCGTCCAGTTTTCCACAATGTTATTGGCCGCGGAGTGCTAGTAAACTGTGGAACGCGTCCTATTGTCAGGTCACGGCTTTAAAGCCTTAACATTTAGGCTAACATAGTAAATCGCAGGTAATTTTCGTTCGTAAGGTAATGCTTCGGCTTTGTGACGAACATGGAGTTCACGATGAATCGTATGAACTCAGTTTATTACGCTTTCATTATTCCTATCGATTTTATTTCTACTGTTAAGTTATTTTTGCGTACTGTTGACATGATTGAGAGCTCATAAGCTCATATTGAGGGCTGCTGTTTTTGTTTTTGTGCTAAAATTTGTGGCGACGGCTTTCTATGCAAGAGGTCGGCACTAGTACGTCCATCAGTTCAGTAATAGTAAATTTTAACGGCCAGAAAAGAAGAATGGCAAACTTTTTAAAGCTTTCATTATAAAGTGTTGCGGTTGTAAGTTTTGTCTATAAATTTTTAGAGACCAGTACACTATTCCATTTAAAACACCTGAATTGATACCTGTTAAGCCGCCTACTTATTTTCGAAAGTAGAACAAAAGTTCCTTCCAACGGTTTACCGCCTCCTGATGTCTAGGAGGTATTCCTGGGTATCGCGCTGCGATGTACAGTGGGAGGATTCGTCCCCCAGCAGTGTCCCAAGCTGAGAAGGAATCCGGCGTAAGGAAGTAAAGTAAGAACAAAAGTTTGTAATTAGTGTTCAAATGACCGTTCAATGCAAATAATGCGGCAGTACAGTCGTTCTGAATTTGATTAGTGCAGATCAATACCCAGTGAAAGCTAAACAGAATGATAGCTTTTTTACACCAGACTTACGGCCTCTGTTCGGAAACAACGAAGGATCGCATGGGCGTCAGAATTTCCATCTGATTTCCGTCTCGCTAGTTTGTGAAGATTTTCACTTTGTGGAGTATTGGCAGCCATGCTAAGTCATCATCAGATATACACTTTTGCCTGTTTGTTGTAGGATGGCATTGATTTGTTGCACTATTCTACTCTTAGTGAGCTTTCTAATGGAAATGTCGAAATTCTTCGCAGCTTTGGAGACCGTGCCGATCCGATGAAACCCGCGTTGCTCATCGCAGTTCAACATATGGGAAAAGCCCCACTCCCATTAATGGGTGGAGCAAACTCATCCCTTAACAGATGGTTAACGCTAAATTCTCTACTTATATTTCCATTTATACTTTATCGTCCACTTTGGAGTGAGTTAAAAGCACTTCAAACGCGTTTCAAGATTCGTTTAGGAACTATCACCGTAGTTCGATGTTTTTCTTCAATAACCAGACACCAGGTTGTTATTATCGGTAACCTAATAATAAAATAATAACAACCTCGTGTCTGCTTATTGAAGAAAAGCATCGAATTATCAATCAATACCGAGGTTAACAGAAAGTCGGTCTTGGGTATCACCGTAGTGTTAACCCTTTATTTACTGCGTGCTGTAATTTTTCGCGGCAAGGTATGATGTGAAATACAACGACTATGATGCTGATGTATTTGCAAAACATGGACCTCAGGCTAGATTCAAAGCCGTAATAACCCTTTCTGGAGCTGACCTGTTACCGACTGCACCACTGGTGTCCTTGGTTTGGCTTTCTCTCAGTCCATTTCATACCACCATAGTCTTCTATTCTAGAAAATCATGAAACATCATATTTCCGATTCAATCACCAGATGTGACTACCTTGTTTTTGCTTAAATCGACTGAGTCATTCTTTCAGGGCTGAACTCTGTCTTATTTATATTTTACTTAACCATTGCTAAGCATTGATCAATATATTCGCCAGATATGTGTAGGAAAAGTAACGAGGTTTACAAAGAATGTTTTGCACCGATTCTTTCACAACTGGGGATAGCCACTAGTGTGAAGGAGTTCAGCAACAGTCTAAGAGTTTTGACATTTGACTTGACCATCTGTACGTACTACTAGCTCCTTTAGTTGCTGAGGTGTGCAGATCATTTTTGTAAGGTGAGAGCACC
The DNA here is from genome assembly GCA_900624975.1 of Angiostrongylus costaricensis. NCBI lineage: Eukaryota > Metazoa > Nematoda > Chromadorea > Rhabditida > Metastrongylidae > Angiostrongylus > Angiostrongylus costaricensis. The sequence goes on along the minus strand of UYYA01000173.1, from coordinate 32,509 downwards.
GAACCACTTGCTCTTCAAGTAAACAGCTGTGTGACAAAGTTATTTAGCAGAAGAAAACCTTCCAAGTGCGTAAGAATGTCTAGAAATGGCGGTGAGGTTTGAAGTAGGACTTGGAGCACTTTGAAAGTGCGATAGTCAGATGAAACACCTACTCCAACTCAGGACGCAGCTATAAATTCAATATGTTTTAACTGTGATCCTAAGAACTATTACGAAAACGAAGGTGAAAATAGGAGCTAAATTCTTTGCCACTAGTTTTTAAGGAAAGAGGAGGGTACTTATACGGTTTTTCATCACTTGGTGAAAGAGACGTGGTTTTGTTCTTGTTTCCAAGTGATGAGGTCTTAATCATCAGCGTTCAGTGAGCTTGGCCATGTGGTTATTGTAAAAATAGGTCGTCTTTCAGTCCACTGACCAGAGTTTTTAGCAACGGTTTTTCCTTCACTAGTACAAATATGTGGTTCATTGTTAAAAGTAATGTTTATTTCTTCTTGATCTATGAAACATCGGAAGTGGTCCAGTTGTTTTTCTTTATCCAGGTTCTATTCCACTTCATACTCTTCAGAACTACACTTTCCACACTCAGCTACAGTTGTTTCGCAGTTGAATTGATGCTTAACAGAGAACTCGTTTATTAAAGAACAAGAATGTCTAGTAAGAAAACGGATTTTGAAAGGCGAAATCTGTTTGAAGGAGACAAAGAACAACTTGTCAGTTGGGTAGAATTAATGGTCCCACTTGCAAACATTGGCTAGTTGTCTGCATTTCTATTTTACTTAATTAAGGTTAAAGACGCATCCATCGTATTCCTATTTAAAAACAATCTTTATTTAAAGGCTGAAATCTGAAAAAAAATGAGTAACTCAAGCTAAATGTGGATATAAGAGTCTGCTGTTAAACGCGACCACCTAACCAGAATACAGTGAAAATTTGCTCCAGTACTCAAACAGTGTGATCAGTTCTGACAGTTACAGATAGTTTTTTAAAATAAACCTGGTTAGAAAACAATTAGATGTTCTCTTTTGATTGTATAGTAAAGGATAGTTCAAATGCACTCTAGCTCAAAATGGAAGAGACCAGGATAGTAGTCACTGATATCATCGTCATAGTCAAAATGACATAACTAACACTAATCACTCTAGGAGTAGAGGAATAATATTGAAATAATATTTGTATGCTTTTGAAAAAGAGTAGTTAATGTATCGATGCGAAAAAGGCCATTGATTGCGCATATTGGTCGAATTCTCCGATCTCGATAATATATTAATTGATGCAGCCTTGAGAAATTATTGGCGAGTCGGCGTCTTCAAGTAGGATTCAACTTGTCGACTCATACTTGCAAGGCTCCTGTATTTCCTGTGGGGTTCTGCACAGGTCCTGCGGAGACGAGTTGCACCGGTGGCCGGCGGTGCCTGGTGGTGCGTGTGCGGCGCAGCCACGCCCCGCCCTCTCGGCGACAGCCCGTCGCTTCGCGTTGCAGTCGGCCACATCCGCTCCGCGCCTCCCGACTCGCTACCGTATTCCCGCTGTCCGTCCCTGTGTGCCGTCTGGTTCCACTTGTTCTGCAGACGACATTCTTTCAATCACAGAGGTCATTTTACGTCCTTTTGATTGACGTAGAGTGGAGTTTTAAGGAGCTACTTTTGGTGGCTTCCTTCACTTTGAACACCCAACCATCTAAGGTGCTGAGTCAGCGGCCGTTTTTACCCTTGCACGCTAAGTGATGTGCACGTCTTCCACTGATATGTTCTCCTATTGTAAGAGTTGGGGGTGGAGTTGAAACGGGTCGATAACATTGGACGCTGCGATAATCCTGCACTTTTCATTACACGCACGAGAAAATAAACGGAAGAAGCATATCATTTAACTCAATTTTTAAAGTGGATTTTTCTAAAGCCTTAAAGCTATTCATGACCGTCCTGCTCCCTGAGACCTCAATTGCGACTGCAAGAAGATCGCGAATTGTGACCTCAGGATACAGGCGTGATTTGACGTACGGTGCTGATTGGTTGGATTTGAATTCAATGTAATTCCTACTATTGATTTCTGACTGTTTTACTTTTGTCGTTGTTTTGCAGAAGCCGAAATCGTCAAGGTTCCACAGGTTTCGGACCATAGCGACACCGATAACGTGAGTTATAACCATTTTATTGGGGTTGGATATTTCGAGTTCAAAAAGTATTTTTTTTTGCGATGACTAGAAGTGCTGACCTTTGCTACGTTGGTTCACCCTTGCACTATGCAAGCACAGAAGCATGATAGTGAGAGCTATGGATGGACGGACTGAATTTTAGGCAGGGCTTTATCGCTATTTTAACTAGCCCTTTCTTTAACGGTAGTAACCTCTAGGTGTCGGGTAAAATTTGGCCCGAATTGGAACCGTGTACTATTTTACGTTCGGCGTAAACGTTATTTTCATAGAATTGGTGAGAAATCCTTATTAGTATGGTCCAAAATGTCCATATCAAATACGAGGTCGAATTTCGGCAGATATTATGTTCTACCAAAGATTTACTAGTCTTTATAGAGTTTCTTAGTTTTACTAGTGTTAATGTATCATAACGAGGACCTAGATGTTAGTGAACATAGTAAACTTTTAAAGTGATCTTTCGCGCCGAACATGAATGAACTGATCTATTATTATGTATTTCATCGCTGTCGATGTCCTGCGAACTAAAATTGACAATTTAGAAGTATAGTGAGTGAATATTTAATTCACGCTTTCTATTTTTCGACCATAGATCATGTTCGAATTCTGGGCCAAATTTGGCCAAATCTGTGTGAAAAATGACGAGGTCGATCTTTTGAGATTTTGAGTAGTCTCACATTTTTCGTTGGAATCTGGAGCCATCGAATGGCGTTCCAGTCTGAGTCGCCACTATTGTTCAAGATTAATTTGCAATCGATTTGCTGACTCAGGGAAGTGTTGAATTCATCATGCCCACTGTCACTACTGTACCGTTTCTAAGCTTAAGACGGTTGACGTCTATTAGTCGAACGGCTAGATTTGTCTGAATCTCCGTCGAATCCTTGTGTTTCTGACTTGGTCAATCCAATAGTCCTGTATTGTCGAACAGAACGAGGTAAAGTTTCTGTGGAACATTTCAGCTCGGTCTTTCTCAGCCAAATCACGTCTTGGATGCGATAAACAGATGGTTAGTTTCATCAATAGTCAACTACGTACTAGCGTCGATGAAGTATTGCCTAAGGATTCAGTCAGCCAAACACATGCAGTTAGGCATCGGAATTCGTTTGTTTGCATGTATCTGTTAAGCCTGTGCAGGGCTTTTTTTACGTCTGTATAGCAACTTTTTTTGACTCCGATAGTTTATAGTGGTTCATTGGTAGTGCTCATCAATGACGCTTCAACTTTGCCAGTGACGATGACGTGTTGAAAAATGATGTCAACAAACAGCGTATTCTCGGGGTGGCTTTTTTGGCAAGAACCCACTAGGACCCGTCGGTTTCACCCAACTGCTGTCATCCGTGAGTTTCCACGGCACATTTGCTGATCAGCGTGTCCGTTTTCTTTTTGTTTTCGATCAGTAGAACGTCGTCGTCCGCCCCGGCTTCGAGCCGTGCCGGCCAGTGCTATTGATCCGACGACGGTCGGCTGTCTGGCTACGTCATACTGTGGCTGACGCAGCTGACTCAGCACGAACCACTTACTGACCAGCACTCGTCTGACCGTTTTCCTTTGAAAAAAAAAGTGAAGAAGAAGTTCTGGTAGTATTAGAGGTAGGGTGGCTGACGCAGCTGACTCAGCACGAACCACTTACTGACCAGCACTCGTCTGACCGTTTTCCTTTGAAAAAAAAAGTGAAGAAGAAGTTCTGGTAGTATTAGAGGTAGGATCAGAAGACTCTCGAACCTTCCTGAGGTATAAAAGAAGCGAAATGAACTCGAATGAAGTGATGAAGTAGAATTGTTTAGGAGCAACGAACTTGCGTCTCGTTCTCTATTTTATCATCAGCTCTCTTCGATTTCACCAAATATTTCACAGAGCGTAATACTGCTTATCTAGAAGTTAAAGTCTCTTGAAGAGCGAAAATCGTTGTGAAGGATTTCCACCGCCTATTAAGTTCATATTCATTTATTCAATGTTTGTGGTCACTTTCAGTGGGATCTATCCATTCAGAATAGAAGTGTACGCAGCCGAAATCATCCTGTAACTGAAGTAAAACGATCATACCTGTAAATAGCAGAGTTCCACTGTCCATTCGTCTTTTATTCCTCTCCAATTGAAGGGTTAGGTGCTCAGTCCATGTTCCAGCCAAGAGTAGCCAGTTTGCAAACTTGTCATATCATAAAGTATTAAGGCTTATTTGTTGACGGAATATTTGTTGCATCTCTGAACCTTTTTATCTTTAGATTTTCCGTTCGAATCATCAATACTGCAGCACAACATTGCAAATCCATTTTGTGGTTTTTCAGTGCGAAGTTCGTTTTGGTTATTCTTTTTAACAACGATATGGCTGCAGGCATTTTGTAGTGGAGTTCGTAGCAATGAGGCTCGAGATCTGTTTTTACCTTATAATGCAAGGAATCTATTGAATAAGCTGCATAAGGCAGTTAGAGTCCGGATATTTTTTTTTGATTGTGGGTGATTGTTCAAGTGAAGCTCCACCTCCTTGAAGTGAGCTGGAACCGGACCTGTACTACTGAACTCACGTTGGAATGCATCTTACCGGTTGTTCTAGAGGTTTTTTGTTTGTTTTTTTCTGCTTTTCGATGCAATCAAATGAATGACGTTGCTCGTACTATTCTCAAATGCTTGTAATATTCGATGAGGTTTATAAACAGCCTTGTTGGTTGCACTCATCGACTTAATGAATTACTCGACTAGCAGAGTAGTTTTGACATAAGTTTTAACATAACAGGTATCTCTTTATTAAAAGATTAACTAACCAGGTAGGGTCACAATTGTGCTAAAATCCTACCACATAGAACTTTCCTTCATCTCTTATGTCTCACTGGCATGAAACAACCGTTTAAATACTCGGCGTCGGGGCATAACGAAATCACTTTAATGTGATGGTTAGTTTTCAGTTTCGCAAGAATTACTGTATTTCTCAAATCGAAACACAAATCCTTTTCAAACAAGCGTATAAACATCAAAAGAATGCTCTGTGAATTATCGAACTATCTAGATGGCTCATATATAGTTGAAAACTATGGTCCACCCAACTTAAAGAAGGAATCATACTAAACTAGAAACGTTCTAGTTGCTTAGAAAACATGCTGGGTTTGTAAGATTTAAGACCACTCAAAGCTTATGGCTGGCCGACTTAACCCGTAAGTTTGAAATGGGCTTCATCGGTTAAAGTAGGAGCGATTAAAATCGAAACGTTTTTCCTAACAAACTACAGCTTTTCATAGAAGGACAGCTTGAGATTTAAAATGTTTGAATCTATGAGTTCTTTGAATTCATTTTCAACGCCGGTGCGGTCTTTCTGTTTAAAGTAGTTAACGAGAAGAGTGAAAAAGTAATGGTAGTTAGTTATCGAGAATTCAATCGAGTACACTGAATGAGGTTTCATGGCTGAATTCGCTCAAACAATGCAATTCCGGCTATAGTTGTGGAATTTGTGGTTAGGCGTTATCTTGCGATAGGATTAATGTTTTTTATTGATCAAGGTGTGCACGCTGCAAATTGTGATGGATCCTGTTGGCTTTGTGATAGTGCTTCCTACAATGATCGCTTCTTCACGATTCAGGAAGCTGGGGTGAATTCACATCGGGCAGTCCCCATAGTATTTGGATAGAAATTCGTCTTTGAGAAGTGTTTAGGAGAACCATCTCGCTCCGAGTATTGCACCATATTTTCTCGCTGCTGTGGGAGTACCACCGAGTTCTTCCCATTTCCACTGCCTTTGAAATGAAAGTGATTGTTAAATACTGAAAGTTGTGCTGCTTTGCAGTTTATAGAAAGTTATTATCGACTCAAGATGATCGTCGTCAACTGCTAATAGGTGCTCATATTCTCCGTTAAAATTACTCATGTTTACGGTATGAGACCTTTAGGTCTTCTACTTTGGAAGACCATCCGTGGCTCAACCTTTGATGATACTTTCTCGACGTTTCTTCCAATTTTGAACTTATGGAACAAAAAGATGCGGTTCCATTTTGTTCCAGGAGCATTACTTAATCTGTATGTTAAAAATACGTTTTTAGAAATTGCAATAATAACTTTTTATTTACTCCCTATTACAATTTTTCACGGCAGTGTAATATGTAAAATACAGTCAGTGATGCTGAGATATTTGCAAAATTTCGGACAATAAGTGTCTACGGTGAGGATCGAACAGGCTATTACCCTTTCCAGGGGCTAATGTCCTCGTGACCACACCATGCAGGTGCTTCGTTTCGCTTCTCTCTTAGCTAGTTTTCTCTCTACCAGTGCCATCGGCAATCACCCGTCAGCGGGATTATCTGGAGAGCACAAATCGGTATTGAACCCAGTTAAGCTGAGGCTATAGAAGAATTTCACGCTGTTGAGTTTTTATTTTCTTTTATGTTGGTAGAATTTGTCACGAAAAACCTAACCAATATTTATGAATCTACCTGGTAAAGGAAATATAGTGATAATAATGGTTTAATAGTTATGCCTAGTCTATAAAGTGGCATATCCTGTGCGTAGAGTGAGATTCTTTTGTGACCCTTTTTGCTTTCGAATCATTGACAACTTAAGCAGGTAGAATAAGATTACAACAAAGAATTTCGTTTTTTTTTTTGAGTCTTCGAGGCTAATCTACTACTTACTATCTTTATAGAGTAAAGTTAGGGTATTCGTTATTCATATTTACAACTTCCATATGAACCTTTGTACGCCTATTAAGTTTGTTCTTCAAAATATCTTAACTCTGACATCTGGACACACACTTGGACACTTGGACCGCCCGTCCTCACTGATTATGTTGACCCCAGCATATTCTTCATTTTTCGGAGTGTTGCTGATTTAGCCATTGTGGCTTCCTGGAGTCCCCAGGTCAGCTTGGCCAAAGTCTGCCGCAGGTCGTCACCACTACATTTAGCCGCTTCCCTTGTGGATTAGAGGGAGATTTGCCACCATGCGACTAGTTTGATAGCAGGACAGTGATGGATCCGGATCCTGGTATTGGTTTACTCCTAGCTGGGCTTCCTGATGGAAATTCAGGGTTCCACAGCTTGGGAGACCCTGCTGAGGGGATGAGCTCCATGCTGTACATCGCAGTCCGGCACCCAGAAACACCTCCCATCTATGATGAAGCGGTAGACCATTGGGAGGAACTCGATCGCTAGAACTACTCTTCACCTTTACAATGGGAAACGTAATTGTTATTACTTCTTACACTTGTCTTACACCATGAAGAACATCCTTATGTCTTTTTCTTGATATTTTTATATAACAAAATGTGATGAATATTGTTCTAAACATTTCTGCTGAGATTTATCTTTTCACTGGTTTTCGAAATTTTTCGCCGATATCATCATTTTGACGCTCGGATTTGTTCCGAACTTGTCGAAGCATCGTGTTGTACCGTAATCGTCTACCCTTTCGAGTTACCAGTTCAGTTGTTCCACTGTCTCTTGCAACAGCTCGGTTATACGTAGAAAAATGATCGAGTTCGTTCGTGGGTTCGGCTGAGCTTGAGGATTTGTCGTTTTCTCTCCTTATTGGCGAACTCAATGCGGCTTCTCGAAAGTGACCTTCACGATGGATTGTGATAGGCCTTCCTTGGTCAGGTAGAGATTCGCTGTTGCTGTTGCATTAGGATTCCTACAGCGATTCCTACAGTAGCTCCAGTGATGACCAATCAAGGTCGTTGTAATTGATTGAATCAAACAATGAGAAAAGCAAAGGAAACAAAAGGAATATTCTACTGAGCTTCTATTACACCGTTCCAATTGACAATCGGTCGCCATAAAAAACTGCAGTGTGTTTTATGAAACGAAATTTGACATCGTATACCATGGTCCGTCACTTGATTGACATATTCAGAATAATTTTTGTTGTGAAGATATGAAACATGTCTGCAGTACGGATTAACCCTCTTTTCTCCATTGCCTTTCTGGACGCTGTGAATGTTCCGTCTGGACGTCGGAGTACAATGATCTTGATCTCGGATAATGAGATCGTTGCATTCGTGAAGGAGATTTTTCTGATGTGGCCAATAAACTAAAAGTTGGCCCTGCTTTCTAACAATAGGAAACCAGTTATTAGTCTTATAAACTAGGATAATTAGTCCTTATATTTAGAATACTAAGATTATAGAAATTAGTTATATTATTGCACCAATTGAAATCATAAAGCTAAATTTTTGTTTGCTGACTGATATATTTTTTGACGGTGGGGTATGATATGAAATACAGCCACAATGTTGCTGAGATATTTGGAAAACTCCGGAACGCATGTGTCTATGGTGGGGAACGAACGCGTTATCACCATTATTACCCTTTCTGGGGCTAACGCACTCACTATCACGCCATGCTAGTCTTTCGTTTTCCCTGTTTCTCAGCTATCAGCAACCAACCATCAATGGGGTTGATCTGGGGAGCCAAATCGGCATTGAACCCAGTTAAGCTGAGGCTGAAGTTGAAATCAGTTGAAATCACAAAGCTAACTTTTTATTTGCTACCTAATATAATTTTTCACGGCAAATCCATCTCGTCAACGAGTGATTGCTGATAGCACTGATGGATAGAACTATCTGAGAGATAGGCGAAACGAAGGACCTGCATGGTATGGTGGTGAACGCGTTGGGCCCCAGAAAGGGTAACAACGCGTTCGTTCCCCACCGCAGACACTTGCGTTGAGGAGTTTTGCAATTATCTCAGCATCATTGTTATTACACCACTATTCGGATAACTTCAAAGTTTTTTGTGTAGTACTTTGTGTAGTGGAAAAGTATCATCAACGATCACAATAGCATTATTAAACTTGGTTTTAAATTTGGCATTCAGACTAACAATATGTTAGTGTAAGATAATTGCTTGTTGATTATGAAAAAGGTTCTATGAGTGCTTTTTCTTATAGCGAAAGTTTAGCTTGTTAGCGGATTTTATTAAGGAGAATCAACCAGAAAACATGAGAACGGTTCATGTCCATGAAACCTACACCATTCCTTCATTATCCATTTAATTTCATTCAAATACAAAAAAAGACGGATTAATGAACTAGCTTATTATTGAAACAGAGTTAAGAAAAAAGTCCCTTTTCTGTATTCCTATTGTAAAAAGCCTCCCAATGGTTTACCGCCTCATCAAGGATGGGAGGTGTTCCTGGGTGTCCGGGTGCGATGTAAAGCGGGGAGCGCATCTTCCTCGCAGGGTCTATCAATCTGAGTAGGAGTCCGGCGTTCCCATCAGGAAACCCAGCTAAGAGTAAACCAATACCAGTATTCACCACCGTCCTAGTACTAAACTAATCGCATGGTGGCAAATCTTCCTCTGATCCACAAGATCTGCGAATGCCTGTGGTAGTGACGACGTAAGGCAGATTTTGGCTAATCTCCTCGGGACTCCAGAGAAACACGGTAGCTAAACCAGCAAACCTTCGAATAATTGAGATTGTGCTGGGGCCGTCCAAGTATCCAAGAGGGTAGCATTTTAAAGAGGCACCTGCTATTATATTAAGCCCTAATTCGAAAAGAAAATGTCAGTAAACTTCATTGGAATCCTACAATCATGCAGAAAAGCATAGCTATTCATTAACATATTGTAAAGATCATACGAGTCTTTTTCAATGAATGGATATCAATACGTTATAAGCCCTTAGGCTTTGCCATCTTCGGAAATCTTTATTAACTTGGTGTTTTTAGTGTGTGTTTGATCTCATGGTCTGCTCTCCGTTGTTTTTTTTCCAAATCTAAATGAGGAGCACAACAGGTGCAATAATAAGCAAGGAACTGTGATTTTCACGTGGATGGTGTTCGTCATCGAACGGCACCCATTTTGCAAGCGAAGCGTTTCTGCTTTTTTTCCTGGAATAGTGCGTTGGACAACGTTCATTAGTGTATGCTTTGTCTCCATCGTGAAATACAGTTTTGTCCCTACATAACTTCAATGTCACTTTCATGCGTTCTATCATTGTTTCCAACTCTGAATAATCATCGAGAACATTTTGAAAAAGCCTGTTGTTCTGACACTCATGATTTCCGCAGTTTAGAAAGCAAAGTCTAATCCATAAAGGCTGCGACTGCCCATGGTTCCGAAGATCTGATGCAGGCCGACCTAGCGATTCTAGAGAAAACCAAGGCCGCAATGGCTTAGCCAGCAAATCTCCGAAAAATGATTATGCTGGAGCCCGCTCAACCAGTGAGGACGGGCCGTTCAAATATCAAGTAATAAAGCAAAGAATTTTATTGAAGGGCGACGTTTTCCTTTGTGGATGCAGTTTCAGGCCTCCAAATATCGTCTCACACTTGAGAAAAATACGAGTTTCAGTTATTATCATTGCCTTCTTTGACGTTTTAAAAGTTAAAAGAAATTAGGTCGTAAGCATAAGTTTGACTAGCGAGAAGATGTCACCGACAGAATATTAAAGATAAGAAAATGTTCAGCCATCGTTCCTTCCATATAGGCACAACATGTTTGACCTGAATTAAAACTATTAGTACTTGTCGAACTCGAGGGCTTTTCACCATTGTTTATGTTTCTGTTCTCCAGCGCAGACTCACAGATGATCTTGAGTAAGTCCAACAAGATTGTGGATCATTTATTTCCTGCTGTTTATCGTTTTTCATACATTTACTGGATGAACAAACAACTCGCGCTGCAGGTCAATCGGTCGAGGCGGCGACGAGGAGGTACGGCGACGTGGCCGGTGGCCGTCGTCGCCGGCGTCGGCCGGAGCTAGTCGCGAACTGGCACCGCAGCCGCGACGAAACGACGTTTGTTCGGAAAAAACGCCGACGGGGCGATTCGAAATTTCGAATTCCGTCAGAGAGCGTAAGGAATCGGAGTGATGAGGGGTAGCAGGAATGCTGAGCGTCGCGATAATTGTGCTACGACCTGGCCCGTATACAAACCGCATTAGGAGTCATTGGCAACAGGAGGGGGTTAAGCGTATTCCTTCGCCTGGTGAGGACTTGCAGCGTGGAAGTAAGGAGGTTCTTACCCTGTGTTTCAGCTTCATAAACAAAATGAAAGCAGCAAGGTGTGTAAAGGATAAAATAAAAGGGTAGACCTCTCAGCGCTGATCAATCCCTGAGTGATGCACCATGCATTGGACTTCATTAAGCATTGCTTTGAGGTGATCGAATGCATGTCTGGCCTTTACAATGACACGCGGTGGCCTGCCATTGTCTCGATTGTCTCGAACCAGTGTGCTATCCTCCCAGACAAGTCCTCTACCAATTTGCTGACTCCGGAGCGATGGAAGGCTTGGTGGACCATTGGGGAGGCACGGGGATCAATTTCACGTGTGTGTTGCCGGGTGACTCTGACCACTGCGCCACACGCGCCCTGGTAAAATGTGTAGCAAAGCTAATGCATATTTTATACTCATAATATATAGTGGTGTTAAAATCTTATGAAGTGGCCTATGTCCGCATGAGAAGTTTTCCAATTTATATCGGTAGATTAATTCCTCAGCAACGTAACTCTTCCTTCTTCAGAGCGCCCTGTTGTACTAAAATCGCAGTTCTCACTTTGCTGTTTTTAAGGCGAATCGCTGCAATCAAGGATCGTTGTTTTTACGCTGACAATGTCACTGCCAGTCGTATAGAATAAGCTGTTCGTTTCAATGACAAACTGTCCGTCGACTGTAGTTTTATTCGTGATATAATGTAACGTTGATGGTTTTTTTCCTAACAATTCTGATTTCGTGTATGGCTAATATGGAATGGATTGATTCCAAACGATAACATTTTCGGATTCTTGCGTGGTTGAACGGTTACACCTCTTAAAATTTGGTGTTGGTTTATTCCCAGTTTATTTAAACATACATTCCCACATGTATGGATAATGCGTTCCATTCTTTGCCAAACTAATTAGAGCCTGACGTAGCGATGTTTTATGTGCTACAAGTGGTCCTGGAGAAACTACCGTATTTATTATTACGAATAGTGATTTTTATTTCTTAATATTTTCTGAAAATCTAAGAAGGAAATGAACGTACACCTTTAGACCGACAAAATTATTTGTGATTTTTTTACTTGTATCTGAAGGTCCTCCCAACGGTGCACCGCCTCACAGTGGTTGGGAGGTGTCCCTCGGTGCCGGGCTGCGATGTACAGGGTGGGGAGTCATTCTCCCAGCAGGGATTACCAAGCTGAGAAAGAGTCCAGCTTTTCCATCGGGCAATCTATCTAAGAGTAAACTAATACCAGGTTTCACCATTGCCCCGGTGTGAAACTAGTCACATGGTGACAAATCTCCTTCTGATCTGCAAGAGCTGCGACTGCCTCTGGTAGTGACGACCTGGGCAGACCTTGGCTAGGCTGACCTCGGAGCTTCAGAATGTCTAAGCGAGTAAAACTCCGAAAAAATGGAAATTACTCTGGAGCCCGCACCATCAGTGAGGACGGGTGTCCAAATATTCAAGTATCCAAGTATTTCCAGAAGTGGTTTAGACATAATAAACGCAGTAATGAAAGAGGTATGTATTACAACACAAACACCTGAGCAAAGTTTTCTCGTTGGTAATAGTGCAACCTCAAAAGCTTCAAAAAAATTTAAAGACTCGGGGAGATTCGACCATTCTTAGAATATAAATATTCGCATAACAATAAGAAGATATTCGTTTCACTTTTTTCCTATAGATTTGTTCTTAATCATTACATACGGTGAAGAAGTTACAAAGGATATTGAAAGAGGCGGGAAGACTCCAGTTAATTTAACAGTTTTTTCTTTACTAGAAACAAATTCCCTTGTCTATTATTCTAAATTTATTCCATTTATGTCGTCATAGAGCTGCTAGCTCCTCTTGGATGTTCTCCTTGGTAGCCTATCTTTCGCCATGTTCAGTGCGAGTACGCTTCAAAACAATGAAGCATCCGTCACATTTGAAAGGAATATCTCAGCTTGAAGAACTTCAAGCGTGCTTCCAAATTTCTCTTCTTTGTTTCAGTAGTTTTTCTGGTCCAAAAAACCGTCTATTTCGTGAGTTATACGCAAGTATCCTTAAATACCAATCTCCTAACACCACAATGGAGCATATCGAGCCTTTGGTACGCTTTTGCTAAAATTTTTAAAAATAGAGGATATCACTAAATGAGCAACTGATTTTTCGAGTAGCAATTCAACTTTTTCGTGTCGAAGCTAACTTGCAACTGGTTTGGAGCTTATGTTGCGATGTCCTAAAGTACGTCGTTCTAACATTAGAAGTTCATTGTATCGGAGAAGAAGATACGCGATGTTGAGTCATAGAATTGAATTATGGCATTGGATTGGAGAATAAAATGTTGTGAAACCTGGCGTTAAGCTTCGAACTAAAGTGTTGGGGTTGAGTTCGATCGTTTGGATACTACATTTTGTAAGGACAGCTCAATTGTCTTCACTTACTGCCATCCGGAACATATGTCTTCGTCATAACATGTACTCTTCGAGTTTGGATAGTCAGACTCTAATAAGGTAATATATAAAGTGGTCGTTAAACGCATAAGGGTGTCATATAGATGTTGAAAACTTACGAACTGCTCTTGTTGAGCTGATGCGTGATTGGCATCAGTTGCTGTTGTTGTTGTGATTCGATGGCTGACGTTTCGGCAAGTTCGCTGCTTGGAGCTTGAACGTATTTTATGTAACGCTTTTCGTATAACCGTAATAATGCTGAGATATTTGCAAAAATCCGAACTGCAGGTATCTGCGGTAGGGATCGATCACGCTATTACCCTTTCCGGGCGCTAACACGTTCACCGCCACACCATGCGTGTCCTTCTTTTCGCCTGTCTCTTAGCTAGTTTTCATGTAATTCGCTGAACTACAGATAGTAGTGCTGATGAAGATCTATTACATAAATGGACACCACTTTTTTAAAGAACCATTCACCGTTTTGCAAGGTAAGGTGTGAGACCACCTATGTGTTGTTTACGTGGGATGATGAGTGAAACGTACTCAGATCAAAACATCAGTTTGAAAAAGACGTCAGTATAAATAATATATTGATTATTGGTTTTAGCTTTTTTAATGTAATGCAGCAGTGTATACAAAGCCCGTCTTTTGAGTTGCTGAAAAACTGTTGCACTGTTGGAGGACCCATCGATGGTGAGAGATGGTGATCCTATTGAGGTGAAGGCGTATGAGAGAAAATCGAACAAGAAGCCCATAAGAAGATTGTGATGTATCGTATGCACTCGCTTCTAATGAGTGTCATGATGTACCCACAATAAATTTTGTGAAGCTGACACTACCGACTGCACGTAGTCCAGACTAGGGAGTTGCATTCGACGTTAATACCCCAATTTAAACTTGTCGAGGAATGTAGTTAGTCACTATAAAAGGCCTCAAGGTGAAAAGTATTATGTATAGCGTGTCTATTAGGGAAACGGAACTTATTGGGTAATATTGCCCCGCGCTAAGAACAGGGGCGAACTTTGCTGCTCCCAGTCCGAGTTGTGATGATTAACAAGATTAAAGGTGAATCAGGCGAAAACTACTTATCTGGCATGAGGGCGTATTATACTATAATAGTTATTAACCAAATAATATTAGTAAGTCGGCTGACTTTTCATAATTGAGCAGTTATCACTTCTATAATGCTGAGATATTTGCAAAACTTCGGAACGCAGCTGTCTGCGGTAGGCAACGAACGCGCTATTATCCTTTCCGGGGAGTAACGCGCTCACCACCACACCATGCGGTTCCTTCGTTTCGCCTGTCTCTCAGCTAGTTCTATTAATTCTATCGAGAAGTTTTTTCTATGCGTTCCGAAGTTTTGCAAATATCTCAACGTTATAGAAGTTGTATTTCGCAACAAACCCTGCCGTTAAAAGGGCAGTAAATAAGAAGGTTAAGATTGAGCAATTATCCTTAAGATTCTCAGGTAACCACCAAAGTCTTTGAATCATCAGATGCATCTTGTATTTTATACAGAAGAATTAACTCAATCAAAAAGCGGAATAGACCAAATTGTATGGAAATAATAAAGAAGAGCTTTCTAGGCTGGAGATTTATGTGAACGAGAAATCGACGCCACTGATCCGCTACGTCCGTCCACAAACGAACTCAGTGGTGCTAAGTTACTCCTACGGCGGGCTATCAAAGAGGTAGTGATTAGAAAGCTCAGAAGGTCGCTTTGTGTCGTAAAGATTAGCTTAACAAATTGGAGATTATGATCTCCAGTGCAATAAAGCCATTTTTAAATAAAGTTCAGTGATCTGATCATTACTTAAGTTTACCACCTTTACAGATATCGGCGGATGTACAGCCAACAGTACCAGGGCAAGTAATACGTAATCATAAAATTGTAAGGACTTCTCACGGATCAAAGTGAGGTTTTTGAAAGATGGCTTTTATATTGTTTTGTATTCGATTTGTAATTAAAATTTCAAAAAACATGTTTTAAAGCGGATTGAAATGGAATTTCACTCGATATGAATGAATCTAGTACAGTACTTTTTAGTGCACCGATTATCGTGTTGTAGCACAAAGAAGGTACTTGAAAGCCATTCTTCGAGCACGTTTTTGAGAGTTCTGGAAGTGCACCAAAATCTTTGTTACTTAACGAATTAATTTCATAAAATAGCTGTAAATCTCTTTTTTTGCTCATTTTTTATCTCCTGTTCATCGTTTTCCAAAAGACAGTACTACAAGTTTATCTTGCAACATGTTCTGCACTGCTTAGTTATTTTTACTAGCGCGATGCTGTACAACCTTATTCGGGCAGTGACCCACCTTCCTTCCTGATTTTTTTTCCTAAAATCATTGCTTACTGAGGTAAAACTAGCATTTTTTTCGTTTCATAGCAACACGGACGTCGATATTTAGCATCAATAGCATATTTCAACCATTATTATTGGAGTGACAGAATTGTTTCGTTTGCAGACAAGGACACAACAGTGAGCCACGGCTAGGCACAGCTACATCGCAGCACACGTTTGTGATAGAGCCTGAACGACGGAAGCCATTAGTGCTGCCTGTTGGACTCACTGACGGTGAGGTTTCTTCTAAGATGAGGTAGAATTCCGGGCTTGTTTCTTTTTTCAACTACTATTAATGAAAGGTGAAAGCTAGCACGAAGTGCTAATCGGTCCTTGAGGGTGCACCATCTATTCGACTCCATCGTGTATCATTAGATGCATATTTGGCCTACACAATAATTTAGGTCTCCGGATGTACAGGTTCAGCAAACTAGTGTTTTCTTCTTGAGCAGACACGTCGGTCAGTGTTGAACAAGGCTTTATTGACAACCTCGTGTCAGCTGAAGAAGAAAACGTTAACTTAGTGATGAATGCCGAGGTGAATAGAAGGTCGGTGCTAAAAACTACTGCGTATTATAAGAGTTTGGTGTTTTTATGCTACAAGAGAAGTTTCAGACCAGTTTTTTGAAACCGAAGGATGGGTGGTTGATTAGTTCGGGTAGCTGTTTAGAATCAATGAACAAGTGCATCCTAGAGTGCTACCTGACTCGGAATTTCTCGGTACATCAATGGTCTTCAGAAAAGTTGTTATCCTGCCGGACACTGAGAGACATCGAATGAATGTGGCTCTTTGTGGCATTAGGCCAGGCCTTTTCAGTGGAGGCTGCAGTTTGTTCAGTAAACCTTGTATGTAAGATATCTGGGCTTCTTTTACGATACAGAACTGCTCTAGTATCACGAAAATTCAGAACGTAAAATTGAATAGAAAACTAAACAAGGAGGACTTGGCTTGTTATGGCTTGACTTTAAGCGGTCTGAAGGTGAAAATGTTCAGTAAAGTAAACTTATGGCAAAAACTAAAGCAGCTGAAAGCACTGCGTTTTAACTAATGAAATTTTGGATTAGCTCTTAGAAATCAGTTTGTCCATGGTCTATTGAAGTTTATAAAGCGCTTTATGAAAACCTGTCCTTAGGTGCAATTGAGTACAAAAGATCTCAAGAAGAACTACGAAAAGCTAGAGAGGAGGAAGAGAAACAATTACAACGAGAACGGGCAGAAAGTGAAGAAGCTAAAGCAAAAGAGCGAGAGAGGTGAGCTGGATTATTTTGGTAGAACGAATGCTTATACGCAGCAAATGGTGCCGTGCTAAAATTTATGAGTATAGTTGACGTATTGAAAAACCGATGAAAAATTTTCGTAAGGCTTACAATACTGACCAATCTCTTAGCTTCTATGTAGTGCCTAAAGAATACTGAGATATGAGTGAAACTCGGAATCTCAAATGGTCTTCGAACTAACGATTACCCGTATCGGGAGCTCACGTGCTGTCCATGACGCCAACTCTTGCTTTGCCTTTCTCTCAGCCATTTTTCTACTCTATCGCTACTATCAGCAATCATCTGTCAACGGAAATTATCTAGGGAGTATAAATCTGCATTAAACTCAGTTAAGCTGAAGCTGCAATCGAAATCACGATGTGTTGATTTTAATTTGCTGCCTATTTTCATGACAAACATTACGTCATTATGATTTAGATTGCACCTTTAGCTTAACTGGGTTCATTGAGGATTTCTGCATCCCAGATAATTCTGGTAGACAAGTGATTGCTTATAGTAACTATAGAGTAAAACTATTGCTGAGTGAAAGGTAAAGTGGAATCTTCGGTTGGTGCAATGGATAGAAGGCGAGTCTCCGGTAAGAGTAATCATAGATCCGAAGCCACTCGTGGTTCCGAGTTTTGCTCATATCTCAGCGTCATTCTAGTTCAGTGTATTCTTCCTTTCACGTCACTCTACCAACTAGTGATTAGTTTTTAATTGACAGAATTTTTATTAAACAAAGTGAAGTTTAGCAGTAGAACAAACTATTAATTATTCAAGCAGAAGTTGGATGGTAGTTGGTTTTCAAATTGACTTTAATTGAGTTATCCTAGTGATGAGGCTAGCTGATGTGACTGTGTACAACCCGGTGTCTCGTCTCATTGAACTACACATCCGATCTAAAATATAATGTCAAAAATTGGGAGTGTCATTACTGGGTAAAAAGAAAAAGGATATAACGTTCGGGTCGATTAATGCCTCACAAGTACGTCAAGTATTCAGTTTTATCAATTATCGTAAAAGTGATCAAATTCATATGCGTTCGTTATTCCTTCCAGGTTGGTCTGTTACCAATTTCTCGACCCTGGAGGAATGTAGTTTTGTATACCCGGATACGAGATTAAACCAGCGATCGACCACTTGTGTATTGGAGAGCATCTATCACCAGTGTGCTGTACAAGTCTGCCGCGTGATCCTTTCCGTAAATTGGAGTTAGTCGCCCTGAGGTGTTCTTAACCTCATCCTAGACCGCCGTAGACTCACGTAGACCCAGGAACATTGTGCTTCTGTGAAATTATGCAACTAAGATTCCTCAAGCACTGCAGTGATCGTCGTGATTGGTAAATCAACCAGTCGGCGACGATTGAGAAGATAAAGTTTAAATTCAAAAATACTAAGATGATAGAAACCATTCGAAATGTAAAATAGAGGTATAACGACGCTGAATTATTTGCAAAACTAGGAAACCTTTTGCCAACTTCGGATTGAAGGCCACCCTTTCCGGAGGCTCACATGTTAGCCTCTGCACCACTGAGGCCATTGATTTGCTTTCTTAGCCAGTTTTTTCTTTTACCATAACAGTGCCATCAGTAGTTATCCGTCAACGGAAATGACCTGGGGAACACAAATCGGCACTGAACGCAGTTAAGATGAAGCTACGAAGTACCTGAAGAGGTTGAATATTTCAGTATCATTGTGTGGTTGTATTTCACTCTGTACCTGCCATGAAGAAGAAATGAGGCAGTAATTAAAAATTCAGACATTGGTATATCGAGAATGTCCTTGTCGATATGTTGTTATTAAACCAAAGTAGAGGTTAACAAGCTGAGGGCAATGCGTGGCACATGCTGTACCAACTACTTATATGCTCTATTTTTGTGAGTCGTAAGGAGCCGGCACTTTGAGACAATAATAGAGAAATTTCTTCTGAAACCTCAAGGTAGTCCTCGTAAAACTTTTCGACGTTGCCTCCAACTTGCTAATCAGCTACTTTGCCACCAACGAGGCTTCGCTGTCATAGAAAGGTCGTCTGAACTGAGAAGGAATGAAGATTCGACTCAAGGTGTGATCTACGAGGAAATCTACGCCATATGGAACCTTGTGCTCTATGCGTAAGTATATAATTGACATGGATATTAAAAATGAAAGCTTTGTACAAAAAGACTGATGTTCTTCGTGTCTCTTGAATAAGCGGAGCCCATTGCGCTGCTTTCGCACCTGGCTGGGTTTGGAGACGATTAAATATTGCATACACGAATCGATAATTAACAGAACCACACGTTATACACGTTATGTAAAAGTGAGGTTAGAACTGAAAAATGCATCAATATGATAGAAAATCGGAGGTTGATCCGATCTTTATTATCTCTTCACGAATTTCCCTTCAGTAATCTAGGTAGTCTCAATCACATTTCACGAACACGCATAATAGAGAATACAGGAACTGATGAGATTAGCGAATAAATGTTTTTCGAACCAACCGTAACTTAACCTTGGCATTAATAATCAATAGTTTCTTGGATTATTAAGCTAACGCCAGGTTGATAAAGATGTTTTTTGTGCTAACATTTCGACTCCTTCGTCTTCCTCAGAGCCGATGATCCGAGTAGATGGCCCACAGTCGTTCCTCTTCTGGATGTGGGTTCTTCATCTTTGTGTCTAGTCGAATATTCTTCAATGGACCACCTCTCGAATGAGGCAACCCCACCTGACAGAACTCTTGACCGTTGTTGCTGATAATTATTCAAGAAGATTGATTTACTATTCACTATGTGCTAGCTAACATAATACTGATAGCTGCATGATGGATTGTCCGATGAAAAGCAAATTATTATCAACGGATATCAACGGATATCAACGCCACCTTAGCTTAATAATCCAAGAAGATGTGATTAGTGTCAAATTTAGGTTTATCGAAAGCCTAGTTCAGTATATTTGAAGAAGTAGTCCAAACACTTTTGTCGTCAACTTGTTTATTAAAATAGTAAACTATGTATATTTAGTGCATTAAGCAACCGAACAATTCATTATCTTTGTAGGCAAAGCCAGCGCCAACCTCGTCCATCTGCTCGAAAGCCGTCAACGATGAGGTGAAGCTCATAAAGGTTTCTGCAGATTCGTTGTGGTGTGGTCAAACTGTGAATCACATCATTAGTTCTGGCAGTCGATTCTTTAGTAGTCGCATTTCTTGTAAATTCTCTTTCCTAGGAAGGAGGTAACCAATCACACAGAGGGTGGAGAGTTCAACAAAGCGAACCGAACTCCTACTCAGAAAAGTGCGGTGGTACTTAAAGCTACTGCTTCCACTTTTGCTTTCCACGTCATAATTCCGTCCGTTTAGAAACGAATTCCGCATCCAGCAATGTCATCTCGTGCGTTAACTCGACTCCAACACCCACTGTTGACAATTCAGTATCTTATCCTATTGAATTTGAAGATGAGAGGTAAACAGTGTTGCCATAGTGAATTTTTCAACACTAAATACAATTGATTTTGCGTAATATTTCTGCTACACTACTGAGGCGGTGTGGCCCAGTGGTCGGAGGCGCCCTGCAACACACACCTGAATCGATCCCAGCGTCCGCGTCCCCAGCAAGCGTTCCATCTCTCCTGGGCCGCAAATTGGTACGAGACTTGTCTGGGAGGATGGCAGCACTGGGTCGATACATCGGTAGACCACTTCCAGTCATTGTAAAGGCCAGATATGCATTGAAGCACCTCTAAACGATGCTTAATGAAATCGAATGCATGGCGCGTCTCTCAAAGATTGATCAACGCCGAGAGCTGTATCCTGTAATATTTCTGCAAGTCGCACCCTGAACCAGTTATAATAACTTTTTTTATGAATTCGTGTACTTTTAAAGAAAAATCGGACTCGTATATCAGTAATCATCTACTGTGTGTCTGCCATGTATATGGTACTGGAAAGTGTTCGATCACCTCCTTTCTACTAGTGCCATCGCATCGTGGGATTATAATCGTAGGAGCATTGAGGTTTGCGAAAAAATCCACTAGAACTTTTCTCATTCACACCTTCGGAAATCTTGTTTACGACTAAGTTGTTCACTCTTACTTTCGTGTTCATCTACCGTAAGAAAGCGGCAGATGATAGTTTAACGGTCTCTCCCAGGATACCGGTATATCAAAGGTTCTGCGTTAGAACACTTCTAGCAATATATAGGCCTTCGTCGAGTGGTATTTTCTTAGATTTATTAACAAGTCCCTTATCAATTAATGCATCACCTACCGTGCCAATTCGTTGTCGGTAGCTCAGTATATTGATTAAATCTGGAAAAAGTGAGTTCTGGGACGGGGTTAGTGCTTTGGTTAGTCAAGCTATCGCTCAGGAAGCATAGACGCTCGTTCGATCCCTGTCACAACACTCTCTTCCAGTCCACTTGGGAACGTCTTAGCCGGGCTATCTCCGAGATCAGAAGGAGAATTGATTCGACCAGCATTCTACGACATTCTACAAAAAGACAAATTCCTCAAGCAGCAGCTGAAAGAACACGCGAGATTTTCAAGAACCTTTGCGGAAGATAAATGCAAGGAAAACAAATTGAGTATAAGAAGTGTTGGCGTCGGTCCGTTAGACGTGGTGGTGGGTCGTATACGAGGGAAAAGTTCATGCTGAGCTATTCAACACTTCATTTATTCATAGATTATTCCATAATATCCAGTTCATGGGCGAGTGCAGTATAGTGGCAGAAGGTGCTCTGCATTTCACAATTGCTTCCATCTCTCTCGGATCGGTAAATTCTTGTCAGATCTATCTAGAAAGGAAATAACACTGTGTTGATCCATCAGTAGGCCACCACGACTCATGTATAGGGCAAATATACAGTATAGGGCACACAGTTACCACGATGCTATGAATGAGATTGGATGCATAAGGTATTTTTACGAAATTAATCATCGCTGGATGCTTAATTCGCTTTAGTTTTGTGCTGTTAGTTAGTCAGGAATTTGATTGGTTTGATTTCAGCCAACTGGACTACACGGCAGTATTCGGAGCACGACCAAAGTTGGCCCGCACACCAGATAGTGTCAGCAATCGCGGAGGATTTTTCCGCTAGATGTCAGTCACCTCATGAGCTCATGCTAGTTAGAGTATGCAACAGTTTCTATCTATTAACTAGAAGTTCTGCTTGAAAGAATAAGACTGGGACAAGTTTTTTTTTCTTGGGATAAAGAACCAGTAGCTATTAACTCCAAGTTCAACTTTCCCCATCATTCGATCTCTTCAGTACTCCCTCGAAAGGCAAAGTGAAGTCCCAATCATAATTTTGATTTTCTATTTGCGAATCACGAATCCTTACCCTTCTAGTTACCATGAAAACAACAGAAAGGCATTCGTCTCTTAGGTTAGTTGAGAAAGATTTAAATTCATGTTCACAGTTCCATGAAAGCCCTATTTCCAGTCTTGTCCTAAATTTTGACGCGACAATTTAGAAAACTATGTATAGCACACAACTATTTCCTTGTTTTACACTTCATGACCAATCTAACTGTTCTTCATTTCAATTCTGCGCTAAAATACAAAGGTGATCTGTATATTAGTAACACCTTAAAGAACCTCGTCTCTAATATGTGTGCATTACGCAGTTATTACTAACACGCTCTAGGTAGAGAGGAAGTTTACTTGTGATTTTGTAAGCCATCAATTCTATGCTTGATGCAGCACTACACCAGTCTCACAATTCTCGGGCATCTCGGTATTTTATGTGGAGTTTTCCTGTGTAATTTCGTATTTCCCATAGTTTTAAGTAATAAAGCTTTCAATAGCTTTTTATCACAATGCTTCCTCAAAATTACACATTCAAAAATGCAAAGTCCCAGCGTGTCGGGCTGCAACATACGCGGAGGTTGGGGAGTTTATCTCTCAGCAGGGTTTTTCGGAGCAAGAACGAGTCCGACAATTTCATCCGAAAGCTAAGTTAAGAATGAACCAATACCAAGAATCATCACCGTCCTGGTATCAAGCTAGGTCTCATGATGGACTGTCTCCTTTTGATACAGAAGAGCCGCGACTCCCTGACATGGTGGCAACATAAGAGGATTGGGCTAGGCTGACCTCGGGACTGCAGGAAGCCACAATGGTTAAAGTTAAAGTAGTGAATGTAAATTACGCTGGGACCCATATAACTAGTTAAGATAGACCATCCAACTTCCCAGGTAAGTACGTGAAAGACAAGGAAGTTTCGTTGAGCTGAACGTGAAGTGGATGTAAACACTGGTGAGGCAAATCAATGTGATAGTGGTTTTGAAATTCCTAGATTACCAGGGAGTAGACCGTCCACTTTATGATTCGAATTAGTCGTGATAACATCCTTGAACAACTATAATACTTGATATCTGAGGAAGTCGGTAGATTGAATTACTAAAGTTGCAGGCGTATAAGCTGTTATCGGTAGCAAGGAAGTGTTACTCTTCGAAACGTGAAATTATTATAATGTAATTTTAACCGTTTTATTTACTGTCTATTCTTTTTAATGGCAGGATATACTGCGAAACATAACATCAATGATGTCGAGATATTTGCAAAACTACGGACCACAGGTGTCTGCGGTCTAGAGTTTTGCAAACATCTCAGCATCATTGAAGTTTTATTACAATGTAATATAACTGCATCAACTCGTTGCGTCTGTCGTGCGCCGAGTACACCGAACCTATCGTTCCCTCGGAGTTGAGAACCAGATTTTTCTGGCAAGAGCTCCATTTGATCCACAAAAGTTAGCGTCTACCTTTGGTGAGGAGTTGGGAATGTTGTAGCAGAGCCGTCCCAAAATTCCAGGAAGAAAAAACTCGATAGACATTTTATAAAATTCATGAAAGAAAGCGCAATTCTCAGTCGGCAGCTGAATCCACGAAAAAAGTCGATTCTTCTTCCTAGATAACGGAGGCAAGAAAACGAAACGAATGTAGGCGCTAGGATCTGCACAGTATGCGATGTTCGATAATCTAGTTAAATAACAATAATTGCTGCTCAAGCGCTAACCAACGGAAAAACGGTGACGTTTTGTATAATAGAGAGTGGAGTACTTTGCTTACCTTTAAATTCGTCATGCAGTTACCAAACTTGGCCACAGTGTAGTTGGTCTAGTTGTCCAATTGGTGAAATAAGGGCGCGTATGGAGCAGTAGTTGGAGGCGCTCTGCAACACATACGTAGCAACGACCCCAGCGCTCACGGCCCACTTAGCCTTCCATGTCTCCGGGGTCAACGAATTGGTACCAGACTTGTCTGGGAGGATAGGGATAGCAGCATTGGCTCGATACATCTGTAGGCCACCGCGAATCATTTTAAAGGGCGGATGTGCATTTAATCACCTCCATTTAATCTTAATGAAGTCGAATGCGTGGCGCATCTATCAGGGATTGATCAACGCCCAGAACTTTATCCTTTATCCTTTCACTGAATATTTCTCTACGTCATCTTGATGCGGTATGTAACATAAACACCAATTCTCTTTAACCTGTACAGGATACATCGATACGTGCATATTCCAAGTCGTACTCTCGGTGGCTTTAAACTGTTCACTTTATAAAAAAAAGTATATCGAAGCGTGTAGCTCAACCGTTTGAGACCGTGCCCTGCAATACACACGTGGTCTTTGGTTCAATCTCAAGTCCTGGCTCACCAAGCCTTCCATCCCTCCAGGTTCAGCAAATCGGTATTAGACTTTTCTGGAGGATAGTACCACTGATTTAATGCATTGGCAGGCTACCGCATTCATTGTATAGGCTAGGTGCGCATTCATTCACCTTTAACGGTGCTTAATGAATTTCCCTCAAGAGTTGATCAACACCAAAAGCTTTATCCTTTATAAGAGAAATCTGCAGTCTAGACGGTGGGAGCTGTACTCCACTAAGGTTTCGTTCGTAATAACTAGATTTTACGCAATTCAGTAACGCAGCATCCGATCGCATATGGCTCAGTGAAAGGTTAGACACTCGTTCTTTACCTATTCGAGATCTAAGCCGCTTTTCCTCATGATAGATTTCTTCTCGAAGAGAGACAAAGGTCGATTTTCTCATTCGCAGAGGCGTACACGATTCTACATAATTCGTTAACATGAGCCATTCAAGGATTTATGCGAGTATTGGTACAAAGGGAGAAATGTAGTAACGACATAACGTTAAACACTGTAAACACATGAGTGTACTAATTTCCATCGATTTTCGTAGATATGAGGGCCACTGCATGGAATAAAATGTAAACGTGAAAACCGACGACAGTGGCACTAACACGTACGTGTCACATGAGTGAGAAGAAAGTATGAGAGCAAGAAACGACGCCATACGCGCAAAATGTGGTTGATGCCATATCGGAGTAAAATTAGATGAGAATGATGTGAATTCAATGGCCGCTAAATGAAAGGATAAAGCGCTCGGTGTTGATCAATTCCTAAGGGATGCATCATGTATTCGACTTAACTAGGCATCATAGACGTGAATGGATGCATATCTGCAATATGCAACGAATTATGGTGGCCTAGCGGTGTGTTAAGTCAGTGATGTTATCCTCCGAGACAAGTGTGACTCCAATTTGTTGTTCTCAGACGAACGGATGGCTTGCTGAGCACAGGTAGCGTAGTCGAACCAAAAACGGCGTATGTATTGCAAGGCACCTCTAATCTCTACGCTACACGCGCCCCGTCGGTAGGTAAAAAAACGAAGACTAGCATACTAACTTCAACTCTGAAATGATTACAAAATAATGCACATTAAAATTGTAGAATAAGGTATTATATCCGATATATGGAAAACTCATCAAACTCCGCCAGTGATGCTTTCTTTCGTCCCTCTCTCGTGCTAGAAGTGTTCAATTAGTAGCAACTCCGCGGGGGAATGAGTTTCATGCTATTTTTGATGAAACAAGAGCTACAACAGCTCGTCAGGAACTGCTTTGTGAACCGGATCAACTCATGGCTAACTTATCGTGATCTGATGTTCTAGACGTGGAATGCACTTCTCGGATACAATCTCGACACGGTTCCATCACGTGCTTTTCAAGTTTTCTGGCAGGATTTGAGCAGAACCTGCTTCTTCTGTTCTTGTCAAGCTTTCCGCTTGACCGATACACCGCTGTTTTAGGTAGATTTTTTTCCTGTAGTTCGGAGAAGCACGTAGCAGGATATTCTTAATTTATTCCCAAATACAAAGATTGTGAATCAGAGACGGGCTTTTAGCTAGAAAGCATTGCTATTCAAATGTAACAAAGAGTCCTTCATTCCCAGTTGAGATCCCAGATAGGATTCAAACTCATTCTCAGCCTATGAGGTAATGCAGTGGAGACGAAGCGGCACTGTATGTCACAGTCAAGCCTTTGAGCCTCTATAAATATTGTCCTGACACAATAAACAGGTATAATGTTGGGATTGGGTCTATATCAACGCCGCATTTTTAACTGGTCGTCGATAATTTTGCAAGCTGACCACCTACCACGCGTTCTTCTGAGTAAGGAAAAGGGGTGTGTGTAGTGGTAGCAGATGCACTATAATACATATAGTCGTTGGTTCACCACCTTAAACCCACTTTCGTTTAACCTTGGCATGAATAACCAATGTATGCTTTTTCATTGATAAGCTAATACGAAGTTGTTATCAGATTTTACTAGAGTAACGTCTCTACGTCTTTGTCTCCTTCACAGCCAGATTGATGCGAGTCGATTTTTCAGTCATTCATTCTTTCGATCTGAGTCTTCGTGACTCCATCAAGTCAAATCCAACGGAGCATCGTTCGGATGAAAAACAGTCCGTTATTAACGGAGAAACAATCTGCCAAGAACTGTCGTACATAGAATGACTCCGCTGAATAAGGTTACTTCATTTGAGCGGTGCTCCATTGCGTTCGACTCGATACGGTCACGAAAATCCAGACCGAAATAATGGATAACTGTGGAAAATCGATTTGGATCAACTGAAGATGTCGAAGCGTTAACCAATAAAGTTTGCTAACAATCTTTTGTTGGCTAATCAATAAAAATAGAGCAAATTCTTCATCCTTTCGAGTTCAGCATTCTTTCTTGGAAGGGTAGAAGAAACTGACTGGATACATAGGTAGGGCGAGCATGTCATTGTATAGGACAAAGATGCATTCGAAATTCTACGAATGGAATTTAATACACGGCGCATCCCACTCATCGACGCCATACTTCTAGTTTATCTCAGACAATGAAAACGTATAAGGAGAGCCAATGCAACATGAATAGACAGCCTATCGAATTCAATCTTATTTTTCATGAAAAGTGCTCAATCATTTCTAGTCCGCATCTAGCTCTATTGGACACTCGGATAGCCCGTCTTCACTGGTTTTGTGAAACACAGCCTAATTTCCATTTTTTCGGAGTTTTGCTGGTTTAGCCATTGTGGTTTATTATGGTCTGGAGTCCCGAAGTCATAGTGACCAAAGTGTGCCGCAGGTCCTCACCACTACATGGAGTTGCAGCCCTTGTGGATCAGAGGGAGATTTGCCACTATGTGACTAGTTTGGAACCAGGATGGTGACCGATCCTGGTATTGTTTTATTCTCAGCTGGGCTTCCTGATGGAAACGCCGGTCTCTTTCTTAGCTTGGGAGGCTCTGCTGGAGGTTTAAATCCCTCCAGTTTCATCGCACAAAAACGCCCAGAAACTTCCAGCCACAAATAGGCGGTAAACCGTTGGGAGTATTTAGACCTATTACAAGCAAATATGAAATAGCTCCAAGTTAAAGCACGCAACTTTAGTTCTGCTAGCTGATGGTTCCAGTTTTCATTGCATTTTTGTTTAACACCATTTTTGTTCACTGCAAACCAAGAAAGAAGTGTGGGTTCAAGTATTATAGATAGCCACCAAAGATCAACAACGCATTTAGCTAACAAGACTCGACTGTAGACCAAGTAAAAGTTGAAGTATCGCACAAACTTTCTTCACCTAATTTATGGATGCGTATAGTGGAATCAGCCCATGACGCTCGGTATGGACACTATGGAATTTTCCAGACTTTTTTTTACCGCATTATATATACTCCTCCGATAATTAATCGAAAAGATATCGAAATAAGAGGGTGAGGCCAAGCAAGACGATCTCTGCACATAACAATTTACAAAGAAACACCATTAGTGCAAGTCCACTTTCCGGAGACACATCCTGAACTACAGTTCGAAATGTCGCCTAAGTATAAGGGAATAACCTATCTAGAGAAATTCCATACATGTTATTCAGTTACTGATATTTAGTTACCACTAGTAAAAAAGAGCTCTGGGCATTGATTAATCCCTGAGGGATGCGCCATGCAATTCGAACTCATTAACCATTGTTTAGAGGTGATTGAAAGCATATCTGGACTTTACAATGACTCGTGGCGGCCTACCAATGTATTGAGCCAGTACTGCTTTCCTCAGAGAAGTCTGGCACCAATTTGCCGACCCTGGAGAGATGAAAGGTTTGGTGGGCCATGGGCGCGAGGATCGATTCCACGTATGTGCTGCAGAGCGACTCCAACCACTGTGCCACTGTTACCACCAGTACTAGTAGGAATCCTGTCTGGGAAGCGCTGTGCATCAACGGAGTACTTGCTCAGCGACGCGATTTATCGCCCTTACTCTTGCAATTTTTCACTGGTGCTTTGAAAACAGTGTTCAAATGCGCCTATTTTATCACATAAAACTTCTGAAATTTATGAAGTTATTCTTTCACAGAGATTGAAAGTTTGGTTGGGCTATGGGAGATCGAACTCAAAAGCATAGCAGTAGCATAGAAACAAGACTCACACTTTTCCATTCAAACCGGGCAATCGTTGTGTTAGTATGAATAATCCTCCCATCCCAACGGTTTATCGCCTCATCGTTGCTAGGAGGTGTTCTTGGGTGTCGGACTGCGATGTACAGCGGGGATTTCCTTCCCCAGTAGAGCCTTCCAAACTGAGGAGTTCGGCGTTTCTATCAGGAAACCTAGCTAAGAGTAAACCAATACCAGGATCCACCACCGTCTTAGTATCAAAGTCGCATGGTGGTAAATCTCCCTCTGATCGACAAGGGCTGCAGCTGCCTATCGTGGTGACGACCTGGGGCAGACTTTGGCCAGGCTGTCCTCGGGATTCCAGAGAACCACAATGGCTTAACCAGCAAACCTCCGATAAATGGTGATTATGCTGGAGCCCATACAACTAGTGAGAACGGGCCGTTCAAGTAAATATCAAGTATGAACAGTGCACGGCTTTGTCGTCGACTTCATCTATGAAATGAGTGAGTAATATTGAGATATTCGCTAAAGCAATCCGTACTGAAAGAGTGTGCGGAACATAGAACTCCTCTGCTTTGTTTTATTGTCTTGTAACCACAGAACTTATGCAGAATTTTTTTAACATCACGATGAGCGGCCTTTCTGTTCAATATGGTGTCTATTTGAAAGTTTGATATTCATTAACACTTTAACCTTTCTTTTCCACCGAATAATAAAGAATATTCTAATATTAAATACGTCCAGGCTCTGAGGAAGGCGAAGTTGCCGAAACGTCAGCCATCGATCAATAACATCAAAAACAACGACAACGACAATGAAGATCTGCACCAACCTCGCGCCAGCTTAAGATCAGTTTATAAGATCACATAAATAAATATATCAACTATTTATGCCGAGGTTTATAGATAGTCGGTCTTTCGAGTTATTAAGCAGAATTGATTGAAATACCACCGAATGTGGTGGGCCGGACACGTAATGCGAATGAATGACAACCGATGGACAACAGCCGTTAGTGACTGGATTCCTCGGGATGTCAAACGTACTGCAGGAAGACCACAGACCCGATGGTCAAAGTTCTTCACAAAGAGTCTTGAAGAAAGATATGGTGGTCAACGAGTCCCTAGAGCGAGCAGAACACATTAGATTACTCTTGCACGCGACAGGGAAAAATGGAAGATTTACTGGAGACCATTTCAGTCACTCGACGATCAAGGGGACTACAGGTGATACAGGTGACACCACCGAATACTCTAAGATGCGAATTAGTTCGTAACCATTCGTACGACCGTCTATGCGAATCGCGCAATTGGATAACTTGCCTCCACGTTAGAGACGGTGACTGCATGAGCTGGCTTTCGGTTAGACTTATCTTTTATAAGGCGTATGGGGATGAATACATTGGAGAAACGGGTAGAGCACTATGTGTCCATATGAAAGGACAATAGTCGGTAAATTTGAGGTTGAACCAAATACTCCACTAGGGCCCATAGGATGAGATATAACGGAAATTTTGAAGTAGAAGCCAGAGGCCTCTGTGGCGATAGTCTACAATAATAACTGGAGGACTTTAGAGCAACAAGACGATGAGTGTTTAGGGCAACATGTTTACTATCCGAACAAACATTTACCTACTAAGGTTTGTCTGCTAAGGTCATGATAGTGTTTGACTGAGCGGATTGCGTATCAATTCGATTCTTCTAAGCTCTAAAGACGGCAAAACCATCAAAATTTAAGCCAGTAGTGTGCTGAACAAACGTTGTAGTGAACAACCCCGTGTTTTCGCTCATCAAGAAAGCAGTGTATTCGAAAGACCGACATTCTATAAACCTCTGCATGGATAGTTGATATATTTATTTATGTGATCTTATAAACTGATCTTCTTAAGCTGACGCGAGGTTGGTACAGATCTTCGTTGTCGTTGTTTTTGATGTTATTGATCGATGGCTGACGTTTCGGCGACTTCGTCTTCCTCAGAACCTGGACGTATTTAATGTTAGAATACTTTTTATTATTCGGTGGAAAAGAAAGGTTAAAGTGTTAAAGAAGATCAAACTTTCAAATAGACGCCATATTGGACAGAAAGGCCACTCACCGTGATGTTACGTGCGGGACCGGCCCACACGTAGTTCACGTGGAGTCGCGAGCAAGACACGCCCCGGGGTCAAAATATCATTTTGAAATAGAGCGCCAGGTCACGCGTGATAGTGAGGCATTGATCCTTCCGGTTCATCTTTGGATTTTTGAAATTTATCCAAAACGCCTCAAGAGTTCTGCGCGTTGATATTTTTGATTCCTGCGCTAGGATCCGCACATTCACTTCAAAACCATTGCCGTTGTGCTTTTGTGCCCTATGCGAACCTAGAGGCATGTTTAAACGGATTTTAGCTTTTCCATCAAGATGTTCTTTGATGCGGACACAAAGTGGTCTACCCGTTTCCCCGATATATTCCTCGCCGCATGCATTACATGAGATCAAGTAAGTATATTATACCTAAACTCATGCAATCCCCGTCTCTCCCGTTAGGACAGATCATACAGTTTTCTGAGCTGCACAAACGATCATAGAGACGGTTTCGAACTAACTGGCGGCGCAGGGTATTGGGGAACTACCACTTAAATACTTATTAGCTCCTTGACAGCAACATTTCACATTATCAATTCCGCCTTCACCTTCTTCGTAAGCACTCTGGAGAGCTAGTTGTTCGAAGAAACGAAAAAAAGCGATGGTCAAGGAACAATGAAAAAATCAAAAAACTTGATAAGGCAACAAAAAGTACTTGCTGTAAACTCAGCAAATTTTTCATTCAACTCGGCAGATGCTCTCTCCTCATCAATGTCTTCACAAGCGTGATCATCAGCAACCAGGCGGAGTTCATCAAAGACTCAGTCGAGCTCTTCAATTTTAGGCATACATGAACTCCCTAGAATTATATCGTTCAGCAAATAATAATAATAAACGAGAGCTTCAAGAGCTTACGAACATATAGCGTACCATCATTAAAGCACGGAACTCTCAGGGAACATGGACGGAATCGTTTCCAAAAAGAGCATGAACTAAAAATATGTAAAAGAGTTCCAAACATGACTGCTACTAAGCCTTTCGTTCTATTCACGAGTTTACACGAGGTAGATGGAGACTGTAGATGCTGGACTCGAGCCACTGCATCCCTGGGAAAGGCGAATGCGACGACACGTTAGCGGAAACGTGAGTAGTTCGTATCTATTTCTTTCGAGCTCATGAACAGAAAAAGAACTGGTTACTCATGCCGAAGTTAAATGAAAGTTGGTAGTTAAAAATATGACCAATCATTTTGTGCAAACGCTAACAATTATGTTTAACGTTTTGTTTTCTGCCTTCTATAATTTTCATGGCAGGTTACTAAGTAAGCGAAATACAACCACAACGTTGCTGAGATATTTGCAAAACTCTGGACCGCAGGTGTCTATGGTGGGGAACGAACGCGCTATTGTCCTTTCCGGGGAGTAACGCGTTCACCACCACACCATGCGGGTCCTTTGTTTCGCACGTCTCTCAGCTATTTCTATCGATCTTTTTGCCACAGCAATCACCCGTCAGCGGGGTTGATCTGGGGAGCGCAAATCGGCATAGAACCCAGTTAAGCTATGGCTGTAGTTGAAATCACAATGTTTAACGTTTTGTTTTCTGCCTTCTATAATTTTCA